>SZWC01008752.1:54216-69723 GCA_023375785.1 Penium margaritaceum
TGGCTCTGATACCAAATGTTGGATCTGGAGGAGAGAGGGAGCCTTGGAGCAGCGAGCATGTGGGACTGAAAGGGCATCACTTGTGCTGAAGAATGGTTGTTCAATCACTCAAAATGATGGAGTACATATAGAGCTAGAGCTTGGGCAAGTCAGCCCTCTCACAAGCCACACCACTTAGCCATGGAGGCTAAGGCTCACACACTAGAATCCATAATCTCACACAAGGGAGGAAATCAGCCTAGCAATCAGGCTGACCACTCACACACGACCTAGAGAGCTAGAGAATGCTCTCATGGCACACTCCTAGTGGTCACATAACCCACAAACCCATGGAGAATCGCCATGTGTCCATGGCTAGCACACAAGGATCTCACCTCACCTAAAAAGTAAGGAGAGGTACCTTTATCCTAGTCAGCACACTCTGACAAGGCAATCCTAAGACCAAGGACCTTTTTGGATATTTCTCCTATCAGGTCCTGACCCTGGACCTCTTGCCTTTTTCTTTTCTCAAGCTAAGGCATGGAGCCATCACCCATGCCCACCCACACATCGACGGTCCATGACCCCCGAAACTTCGAAAATTGATATCTCCTAATCCGATCGTTGGATCGGGCTGAAACTTGGACCGTAGACAATTTGCCACCTGATCTTTCCAATGGTGAAGTCGGATCGACGATCGGAGTAGGCATCTGGTAGCTTCCTGGAACTTGCTCTTGTGGACCCGAAACTGAGCCGGATGGCTCCTTTCCCAACAAATAGTAGAAGTAAAAATAGCGCCGCGACTCAAGGGCAGCGTTGAGTATCACTAGAGCTCAAAATGGTTGCAGCAAGTGTAATGACAGCAGCACACCCCTTTGAGAGGCTAATAGGGCGTCCCACCTTTACATTTTGCAATATCCATATATGTCTCCTTTTGGAGAAGAGGGGCTTGTGGTGAGCTGCGACGAGCGCACTCCATCGTCACAGGCAAAGGGTATTACCGCAGCGCAGGTGGTGGTGGAAAAGACACCGCAAAAAGGTGCAACAGATGCAAGTTCATCTATAACTGTAGCAGGGGCAAATGAGGAGTGGAAGAAGGACTAGTAGGCCTACGGGCTGATTGTTAAAAGCATCTCCAACTCGTATTTTTAGTACGTGAGTTATAAGGCTACTACAAAAGAGGGATGGGACGCGTTGTGCAAGAAGAATGAGAGCAAGGATCCTGCATTCCTTTTACTTTTGGAGGAGGAGATGATCACGTTGAAAATGTAGAGTGGTCAAGGGATGGACGCATACTTGGAGAGGGCAAAAGAGCTGGATAAATAGTTCAAAGCGGACAGGAACCCAGTGGAAGAGACGCACCTCATTCTCCTCTTGCTGAAGGGATTCCCAATGAGTTACAACACAGTGTGAGAGATGTTGGAGTATCGCCACTCTCAATTTGGACTTTATCTGTGTTGGATTTGGAGGAGAGAGGGAGCCTTGGAGCAGCGAGCATGTGTGATTGGAAGGGCATCACTTGTGCTGAAGAATGGTTGTTGAATCACTCAAAATGATGGAATTCATATAGAGCTAGAGCTTGGGTAAGTCAGCCCTCTCACAAGCTATACCACTTAGCCATGGAGGCTAAGGCTCACACACTAGAATCCATAATCTCACACAAGAGAGAAAATCAGCCTAGCAATCAGGCTGACTACTCACACGCGACCTAGAGAGCTAGAAAATGCTCTCATGGCACACTCCTAGTGGTCACATAACCCACAAACCCATGGAGAATCGCCATGTGTCCATGGCTAGCACAGAAGGATCTCACCTCACCTAAAAAGTAAGAAGAGGTACCTTTATCCTAGTCAGCACACTCTGACAAGGCAATCCTAAGACCAAGGACCTTTTTGCATATCTCTCCCATCAGGTCTTGACCCTGGACCTCTTGCCTTTTTCTTTTCTCAGGCTAAGGCATGGAGCCATTGCCCATGGTCACCCAGATATCGGCGATCGATGACCGCGGAAACTACGAAAATTCATATCTCCCAATCCGACTGTTGGATCGGCCTCAAACTTGGACCGTAGACATTTTGCCACCTGATCTTTCCAATAAAGAAGTTGGATCGATGATCGAAGAAGGAATCTGGTACTTTCCTGGAACTTGCTCCTGTGGACGTGAAACTCAGCCAGATGGCTCCCTTTTCAAACAATCTCCCACTTTGCCGCAGTCAGAGTGGACTGAGTCCACATGCCTTCATGCAGAACTGCTGCTTCTCACGGGTCACTGGCTTGGTGCAGAATTCAGCGACCTGCTTGCTGGTTGGAGTAAACTCTAGCTTGATAGCACCCTCCTGCACCATGTGCCTGATAAAGTGATATGGGATGTCAATGTGCTTGGTACGTGCATGGTGCTCAGGATTCTTGGCGAGTACGATTGCGCTCTGGTTGTTGACGCGCACAAGAACTGGAACTGTTGCACTCCCACTCATCTCTTCCATGAGACGCTGAAGCCAAACTGCTTCCTTGGCTCCAAAACTGAGAGAGACGTACTCAGCTTCTATGCTCGAGGTGGCCACGACCACCTGCCGCTTGCTGCACCAGCTGATGGCACCTCCATTCATTAGAAACACATGTCCAGAGATGGACTTCCGGGTCTCAGGATTTGAAGCCCAATCTGCATCTTTGAAGCCGATGATGCTGTTGTCGTTGCCGTTGTGGGTGATGCTGATGTTGATGGTTCCAGCAAGGTAGCGGAAAATCCGCTTCATTGCCTTCTGGTGCTCAGGTCTGGGGTTTGCCATGTGCTGGCTCACAGCGCTAACAGCCTGTGCGAGGTCCGGCCTGGTTGCCACCATCAGGTACATGAGGCTGCCGTCGGCGCTCTGGTTCTTCAGCTGCTCAGCTGCATTTGCTTCTCCATTGAAGCTCACGAGGTTCTGCCGCGTCTCCAGCAGCGTGCCGATGGGTTTTGCCTCTGCCATGCCAAACCGCTGCAAAACATCCTTGATGTGGCGACTCTACTGCAGCGAAAGAGAGCGTGACTTGCGGTCACATGTGATCTGGATACTGAGGAAGTATGATGCCTCCCCGAGATCAGACATCTGGAAGCGCTCCTACATGGCTTCCTTGAACTCCTGTAGTGCAGACATGCTGTTGGAAAGGAGGAGCATGTCATCCACATAGACGATGATGATGAACACCTCATGACCATGCTACGAGCGATAGACGCTGTAGTCACACTCACTTCGCTCAAACCCCATGCACTACAACGCCGCATCCAACTTCTGGTTCCAAGCACGCGACGCTTGCTTGAGGCCGTACAGCGACTTCTGCAGCTTGCAAACCAGGTACTCCTGGCCATCCATGACGAACCCCTCCGGCTGCTCCATGTAGATCTCCTCCAAGTCAGCATTCAAGAACACCGTCTTGACATGCATATGGTGAACCTCGAAGTCCTCAACTGCTGCGTAAGAGAGGAGCGTGCATACAGAGGCAAACTTTGCAACAGGGGCAAACGTTTCTGTTTAGTCGATGCCCTCCTGCTACGAGTAGCCCTTGGCGACCAGCCTCGCCTTGTACTTTTCCAGGTTACCATGTGTTCCGCGCTTCCTCTTGAACACCCACTTGCAATTGATCACCTTACATCCAGGTGGACGCTCAATCAGCTCCCACATGCCGTTGTCCAGCTGCGACTGTATCTCCTGCTGCACGGCTTACGCCCAATCTACTGCATCCGGTGCAGCCATGGCCTCCTTGTATGATGTTGGCTCATCTGAATCTGCTCCAACTGCGACGTTCATCTGTTCTAGTTTCTGCGACATCCAGAAATGACCGCGCTCACCAGGCTTGTAACACACCTTAAAAGGGTACCTGCGACCTGGTGCTCGAGCGTTAGCGGGCGGCTGGCGCGGTGCTGCTGGCACAACTGCTGTTGCTGGTGGTGGTACATCTCACTCCTCTTCTTCTGCCAATGAGGCTGTTGTATCTGCTGCATCAGACATGGGAGAGTAGAGATTCTCCCACTGTCACAGTAGAGGAAGGATCGGGAGAGACTGGGTCAAGAAGGATTTCTGCTCCCACTGTCTCGTCAGCTGCTGGTTCTGCTGCCTCTTCACAGACAATGTTGGTGCCGATGACGTTGCTCTCGTTGAAGACGACATCTCTAGAGATGATGACGTGGCTTGTATCCCTCTCGTAGAGGCTATAGGCCTTGCTTGCCACGTCGTAGCCAATCATCAGCATCTGCGCACTCTTTGCGTCCCATTTGTGCCGCTTCTCCTTGGGCATGTGCGCCAGGATCCTAAATGCTCAGAGATGACCCACGCTCGGTTTATTGCCGAACGACGCCTCGTACGGTGTCATCTGCTCTAGCGCCTTAGTTGGACTGCAGTTCTTGATGTAGACCGCAGTGCTCACGGCTTGAGCCCAAAAGTCGTAGGTCAGCCGAGCCGCGTGTAGCATGGAGCGCGCCGACTCCACAATGGTACGGTTGGCGCGTTCTGCTACACCGTTCTGCTACGGCGAATACGGCGCGGTACGCTGCGCCTTGATACCAGCTGCTGCTAGGTAGTCCTGGAATTCCTTGCTCAGGTGCTGTCCACCGCGGTCGTTGCGCAACGCCTTGATCTTCTTGCCAGTCTGGTTCTCCACCATGGCCTTGAACTCCTTGAACCTGTCAAAGCACTGGTCCTTGGAAGGAAGGAAGTACACAGCAGTGTAACGGCTGAAATCATCAATGAAGGTCAGGAAATACCTAGAGCCTCCAAAGCTCTGGGTGTGCATCGGTCCGCACAAGTCCATGTGGACCAGCTCCAACACCTCCTTCGTATGCTCCCTTGCTCCAGAGAACGCCTCGCGGTGCTGCTTCCCTTCCAAACAGCCGATGCATAACTGCTGCTCAAAACAAGAGATGGTAGGCAGGTCACGCACCATCTGCTTTGCTTGAAGCTGCTGCAAGGCGCGCATGCCGATGTGGCCGTAGCGCGCATGGCAGATCTCGCCATCTGTCGCCTGTACCACTGTTGCAAGACTCTGCTCATGCGGGATCTTGGTCGCCCCAAGCAGGCGGTACATGTCGCCCTCCTTCACCGACCTGGCCAACTCCTCTCCTCTATCCTTGTTGAGGATGTAGCCATAGTCATCATCGAAGACGACACGCAGTCCTGTGTTTGTAAGTGAGGAGACTGAGAGGAGGTTGAATGCAGCATCAGGTACATACAGCACGCCATGGAACACTCCCACTTCAATGCCCTGTGGGGTCTCCAACCACATCTCCACAATCCCAATCCCCTCAGCATACACCACCCAATCATCACCTATAGCGATAGGACGAGGAGGGATGGACAGCAGCTGTGTAAACCACTCCTTGTGATATGTGAGGCTCTTGGTACATCCTGAGTCCTTGTACCATGCGAGATCCGCCTTCTCCACCTGCGACATGTCAGACTTCGCCATGAAGAGATAGTCGCGCACCTCCTTGGCCATATTCATGTTGCCAAAGTGGCACACACCAGCCTGGTTTTGCTGCTGCTGCTGCTACTGCTGATACTGCTGTGACTGCTGCTGCTGCTCCTCCTGCTGCTTTTGCTGCTGCTGCTGCGATGACTGCTGCTGCTGCTGCTCCGTCTGGTCCCTCTTGAGCTTGAAACACTCCTTTTTGTAGTGTCCCTCTTTCTGGCAGTAGTGGCATTTGCCTTTCTTTCTGCCTTTCTGCTATCCCGACTGCTGCTGCTGCTATTAGTTGCGTGAGCTCGTGGCCACAAAAGTTGCTTCACTACTGCCGCCGCCATTGCGTTTTGCTGCATTGCGATGCAATTCCACATGCACTTGGTGTGTGCAGATGAAGTCGAAATCGAGAGGTGGCTGGCACTCCAGTGTCTCTCGCACCGTGTCGTAGCTGGTTGGGAGTCCCCTCAACAAGAGGAGGATGAAGCGCGTCTCTTCTAGAGGATTGCCGGCCGCTCTCAGCTGCTTCGCAAGCTCCTTTGCCCTGTGCAGATACGCCTCCAGCCCTTCACCACCCTGCATTTTCAGCGCCATCATCTTTTCCTCCAAAAGCATGAGGAATGGAGGATCCTTGCTCTCATACTTCTTGCACAACGTGTCCCACCCCTCCTTTGCAGTAGCCTTGTCACTCACGTTCTGAAGATGCAGGTTGGAGATGGTGTTGACAAGCAACCTGTAGGCCTGCCTATCCTTCTTCTTCCACTCCTCATACGCCGCTGGTACAGCTGCAGAAGAACCCGCATCAGCTGCACCCTTTAGTGGCGTCTTCCTCGCTACCACCTGTACTACGGTGATGCCTTTTGCCTGTGGAACTGGTGCCGGCTCGTCGCCGCTCACCACCTCCCACAAGCCCCTCTCCTCCAAAAGGAGGCGGGTACGGATCTTCCAAAACGTGAAGTTGGCGCGTCCCTCCAGCCTCTCCAAAAGCTGGGTAGCTGTTATAACGCCAGCTGCTGCCATTTTGAGCCTTGGTGATGCTCAGCGCTGCCCTTGGATGGCGGCGCTACCCCTGCTTCTGCTGCTGCTTCTGCCAGAAATCTGTCTGACAGAAAATGGACTGTAGATGCCAACAGACTGGGAATTTTGATAAATTGAGTCCACCACTGGAAAATTCAGCTCAAAACCTTTCAGATCAATCCATAAAACAGGGGATTTTGACAGTTATGCCCTCTTGAAAACAGGGTATGCTTCTGCTCCTATTCCAGCTCACACCAGCCAGCTTGTAAACGGGATTTCTCCCAAACATACCGATGGAATGCAAATATTTTTTCACCAATGGAAAGCTTAGGGAAAATACTTTAATTCATATGTGCTACTTTTTAAATTTGACAAAAAAAACGAGAGAGTTATGGTCATCACAAGGCGACGGTCTTAGTCAGAAGAAGAGTGTAGCCCTGGCCGACCTCATTTTGAGCATAACTCTCAATCCCATTGTTGGATCTTCGTGGTCTTGGGCTTGGTCAAACGCTTGTCTCTTGAACTTGAAGATCCAGTGGTTGATTGTTAAATTTGGTGAAGGTTTCACCCCAACCCGGCTATCTCAAAGTGACGGCCTGTGCTGGCTGAAAGTGGCAGAATTTGGCTCTGATACCAAATGTTGGATCTGGAGGAGAGAGGGAGCCTTGGAGCAGCGAGCATGTGTGATTGGAAGGGCATCACTTGTGCTGAAGAATGGTTGTTGAATCATTCAAAATGATGGAGTACATATAGAGCTAGAGCTTGGGCAAGTCAGTCCTCTCACAAGCCACACCACTTACTCATGGAGGCTAAGGCTCACACACTAGAGTCCATAATCTCACACAAGGGAGGAAATCAGCCNAGAGCTAGGAAATGCTCTCATGGCACACTCCTAGTGGTCACATAACCCACAAACCCATGGAGAATGGCCATGTGTCCATGGCTAGCACACAAGGATCTCACCTCACCTAAAAAGTAAGGAGAGGTACCTTTATCCTAGTCAGCACACTCTGACAAGGCAATCCTAAGACCAAGGACCTTTTTGGATATTTCTTCCATCAGGTCTTGACCCTGGACCTCTTGCGTTTTTCTTTTCTCAGGCTAAGGCATGGAGCCATCGCCCATGGTCACTCGGATATCGGTGGTCGATGACCCTGAAAACTACGAAAATTCATATCTCCCAATCCGACCGTTGGATCGGCCTCAAACTTGGACCGTAGACATTTTGCCACCTGATCTTTTTAGTGAGGAAGTCAGATTGACAATCGGAGGGGCATCTGGTACTTTCCTAGAACTTGCTCCTATGGACCTGAAACTGAGCCAAATGGCTCCCTTTTCCAACAATCTGCACGCATCTGGTGCCAGTGGAACTACATCGTAATATAGCAAATCCCAATGGTAGCAGATGCATTGAAGCAACTTTTATGGCCATAGACTCACGCAACCAGCATTTGTTGCAGTCTAAGTAGTAGAGAGGCAAAAAAAGGCAACTACCACTATTTCCAAGATAAAAGATTATACAAAAAATAGTGATTCAAGTTCAAGAAGGACCAGAAGGAGCAGCAGTAGCATTATTCCTTGCAACAATAGTAGAAGTAGCAGCCTCCATACAAGACAGCAGCAGCACCTTGGAACAGCGCTAGTAGCAGTAGCAGCAGAACCAGACTGACGATGTGTAACCACCTATTCATGGTGAAGTCCGACATGTCGCAGATGGAGAAGGCGGATCTGGCATGGTACAAGGACTCGGTGTATACCAAGACTCTGACGCAACACAAGGAGTGATTTACAGCGCTGCTCTCAATACTTCTTGACCTATTGCTTTGGGTGATGATCTGGTGGTGTATGATGAGGGGATTGGGATTGTGGAGATGGAGTTGGAGACCCCATATGGCATTAAAGTAGGAGGGTTCCATGGCATACCTATGTACCTGGTGATGCATTCAACCTTCTCTCAGTGTCCTCTCTCACCAATACAGGATTAAGAGTCATCTTTGACAATGATTGTGACTATATCATCGACAAGGAAACGGGAGAGGAGTTGGCCAGGTCGATAAAGAAAGGCGACATGTACCGCCTAATAGGGACAACCAATATCCCACGTGAGCAGAGTCTTGCAGCAATGGTGCACGCGACAGATGGAAAAATCAGGCATGCACGATATGGCGACATTGGCATGCATACCTTGTAACAGCTTTAAACCAAGTAGATGGTGCGTGACTTGCCCACCATCTGCAATTTTGAGCAGAAGTTATACATCGGTTGTTTAAAGGGGACAACATCGCGAGGCGTTCTGTGGAGCAGGCGAGCACGAAAAAGAGGTCTTGGAGCTGGTCTACATAGACTTGTGTGTGTTGACCTGATATGCTCCTTGTCCATGGCTAATATTTGGACAGGTACAGGAGGGACTAGGCATGTTCTCCTCCCTTGGAATAAGTCCCCCAAGTCTGGTCCAGATAGACAAGGCATGCATTGCTCCTTTGGAGCAAGTTCCCTTGGTCTAATATGGATAGTATAGCCAGCAAATACTACCTAGAACAACTCCTTGTGGCTTAGACGTTCCAGAGTTGATCTCTGCAGCGAGAGGTCACTTGATCATATCCCAGCCCGGAAACTACTTTTCTTTGTGACCAAAAAAGGGACAGGAGGGTTCTAGGAGACATCTTAGAACATTCCAAGGTCCTTCCTGGAGGCTGGCGCCATTTCGTGGTCACAAGGAGCGCCATGTAGGCAGAGGGGATGACGCAATCCAGATTGCCCCCAAAGAGGCTCATCCAAGGAGCCACTACGTGCCTAGCCTAGAGGTTGGCTGTAAGACTATAAGAACCTGTCAGTTCCCTATCATTAAATAGAGCTCTTCCCTTTGAGACTCCTCACAGAGTTGTCTACCAAAGGTAGACACTAAAGAAGCATTGGTTGGTCTAAAGCCCAGGAGTTCGCTCCTCGCGCGAAAGTAACCAAATACTAAGGACACAGTGCAAGGAAGTGATTCCTATGAACTGCTCAGTGTGGAACCTTCGCTCTGAGGGTGATATCATCTCTTGGTTTCAATACCAAGAGCGGTCGGCGGGAACCATTGTGTCAAAACCCGTTTTCTAGACCGTCGCCTAAGGCACGTTGACAAAGGGTTATGGGCCCACACTAACTAGTTGTAAGGCACGCTTCTGTGCACTCTATTGCCCTCTCTGTATTGCAGCATGCATCAGTTCCACCAACTCTATCTACTCCATCTGCTCCATCAGCTCCAACGACGGGTGCTGGCACTTACAGAATAAGGGCCAAGGATAGGCTCTGCCATTGGAGGTATGATCCTTCGGCCCTAACCAGGATAAGCTTTGCACTAGGAGGCATAATCCTGGGTTCGCTAGTGAACGTTGTTCTTTGTTTGCATGTGATCAACGGCTAAAGAGTAAGGGACGGATCTGCACCTTAGAAACCGGGAGCAAACAATGGTCTACATCAGCCTACATCGGCCTCAGTGAAGCAGAGAAGCAGAGAAGCAGAGAAGCAGAGAAGCAGTATGATGACACCCAGGATGCTCACTCTTGAGCAGGTCAATGGTCGGATGTCAAAGTTCACAGGATTTGGTTTTCCCTTGTGGAGATG
This sequence comes from Penium margaritaceum, assembly GCA_023375785.1. NCBI lineage: Eukaryota > Viridiplantae > Streptophyta > Zygnematophyceae > Desmidiales > Peniaceae > Penium > Penium margaritaceum. The sequence goes on from SZWC01008752.1 coordinate 64,249, forward strand.
GCAATTTGAGATTATCATGAGAGTGCGTGTCTACTTGAAGATGTTCCTTCAAGAAGAGGTTGAACCTCCAAAAATAGGTCCTGGATATGAAGAGTGGAGCGTCAAAATGACATGGCGCTTGCAATTCTTGTGACATCAGTGCATGAGTCACAGCATGTCCACCTCCAAGGTATCACACATGCATCAAAGGGTTATGAGAAGCTTGCACATGTACACCAATCAACGGCTCTTGCAAATGGCCTCTTCATCCTTGAAAAGCTGATTCCGATGAGGGTGATGAGCGAGGGAGAGTCGATTCCGGAAGTCATATTGCGGTTTGAAGGACTGCTACAGAAGTGACCCAAATGAACTGGGAAATTGACACCGACATGCAGGCCATGATCCTCCTCATGGCGCTACCTGAAAGCTGGGGTCCTCTGATTACAGTCTTCGGTGGTCAGGAGGAGGATTTGACGTATGATGCAGAGTTCGAGTACGTACACAACGACGCCATGCGTTGCAGTGGTAGTGAGGCAAACATTCAGCCTATGCTACATAGTACGGTGGTCGTGGCAACAATTCCTCTTCTGGTCAGAGCAGCAGCGGAAGCAGTGGCGGTGGAGAAAAAGGCAATGGTGGCGGTGGAAAGAGTTCAAAGCGTCTTGGTAAGTGCCATAACTGTGGCAAGCTTGGGCATTGGGCACGGCAATGCAGGGCTCCAAAGAAGGAAGACAGGGACCATGGTGGTAGATATGAGAGCAAAGGAAAGGGTGAGAAGGAGTTGACAAACATGATGGCCGAGAGCGTGCCGGCAACCAAGGGAGCGGCACTGCTCAAGCGTGGAGCCTACGAGCTTGGCTCTGGCACGAACCACCACTCTTCAAGGGAGGAGGATGGGTTCATCTCCATTGGGGCACTGAACGTTGCTTCAGGTGCGCAAAAGGAAGCCTTGTCGATGCGCAAGGCGAGGGAGATAAGTTGATCAGCATCAACGTAAACGGTGATGAAAAAGACTTGAAGCTGGAGAACGTCGTCTACATGCCGTCTTTTGCGGCAAGCCTCTTGTCAGTGTTCAAAATCACAGACCATGACATGACGGTCATCTTCACGGAGGAGGAGGCCATGATTATCAAGAACAAGGACATGAAGATCTCCTATCCCAAGAAGAGTCTTGTGGCACATGTCCCAAGAGTTGATGAACACTACGTGCTGCAGACCAAACCCCTTGAAAGTACCAATGAGGGATATGCGGCGGTTGAAGAGCCCAAGTCTCCAACGCATGATCTTGCACTACAAATCGTCACCATGGCGGCCAACTGCACCGACACAGATACTAAGCTATGGCACAAGCGGTNACGGAGGAGGAGGCCATGATTATCAAGAACAAGGACATGAAGATCTCCTATCCCAAGAAGAGTCTTGTGGCACATGTCCCAAGAGTTGATGAACACTACGTGCTGCAGACCAAACCCCTTGAAAGTACCAATGAGGGATATGCGGCGGTTGAAGAACCCAAGTCTCCAACGCATGATCTTGCACTACAAATCGTCACCATGGCGGCCAACTGCACCGACACAGATACTAAGCTATGGCACAAGCGGTTTGGCCACGTGGCCAACAACACACTGCAAGCTATGCAGCAGTACGAAGTGGTTCATGGGATGGAGGGATGCAACGCCAAGGATGAGGTGAAGTGCAAAAAGCTGTGTGAGCCATGCCTCCAAGGCAAGGCAAAGAGAAAGCCCTTTGAGCGAAATGGGCAAAGTGCGGCAGATATCTTGGACGTGATTCACTCTGATGTGTACGGACCATTTTGCACCCTTTCAAACGGTGGCAACAAGTATCTCTTGACCTTCATCGATGACCAGAGTCGCAAGATGTGGATCTATTTCCTCAAGACAACCTGTCAGTTGCCTTTCATTAAGTACAGTTCTTACTTACGAGACTCCTCACAGAGTTGTCCACCAGAGGCAGACACTAAAGAAGCATTGGTTGCTCTAAGTCCCAGGAGTTCGCTCCTCGTGGGAAAGTGACGATGTGCTAAGGACACAGTGCAAGGAAGTGATTTGTATGAACTACTCAGTGTGGAACCTTGGCTCTAAGAGTGATATCATCTCTTGTTGCAATACCAAGAGCGGTAGGTGGGAACCATTGTATCGGAACCCGTTTTCTATACTGTCGCCTGAGGCAGGTTGACAGTGTAGCCCAATGCTGTCCCAGAGCTTTGAAGGCTCTAGGTATCTTCTAACCTTCATTGGGGATTTTAGCCTTGACATTGTTGTGTACGTCTTGTTGGAGAAGGTGTTGGAAAATAGGCTATCCGGCTCATTTTCAAGTCCACATGAGAAAGTTGCAGGACACTTCAAGATACTTCTTCTAATCTTCCATCCGACTTCTTCATTGGGAAGATCAGGTGACAAATTGTCTATGGTCAAACCTTTGTTCGAACTGGAGAAAGAGGGAGCCTTGGAGCAGCGAGTATGTGGGATTGGAAAGGCATCACTTGTACTAAAGAATGGTTATTTGATCACTCAAAATGATGGAGTACATATAGAGCTAGAGCTTGGGCAAGTCAGCCCTCTCACAAGCCAGACCACTTAGCCATGGAGGCAAAGGCTCATACACTAGAGTCCATAATCCCACACAAGGGATGAAATCAGCCTAGCAATCAGGCTGACCACTCACACACGACCTAGAGAGCTAGAAAATGCTCTCATGGCACACTCCTAGTGGTCACACAACCCACAATCCCATGGAGAATCGCCATGTGTCCATGGCTAGCACACAAGGATCTCACCTCACCTAGTCAGCACACTCTGACAAGGCAACCCAAGAATCTAAGACCTTTTTGGATATTTCTCCCATCAGGTCTTGACCTTGGATCTCTTGCCTTTTTCTTTTCTCAGGCTAAGGCATGGAGCCATCGGCCATGGTCACCCGGATATCGGCAGTCGATGACACCGGAAACTACGAAATTTCATATCTCCCAATCCGATGATTGGATCAGCCTTAAACTTGAACCGTAGACATTGTGACACATGATCTTTCCAATAAAGAAGTCGGATCGACGATCAAAGCAGGTATTTGGTACTTTCCTGGAACTTGCTCTTGTGGACCTGAAACTGGGCCGGATGACTCCTTTCCCAACAATGATAGGGTGGTGTATGATGAGGGGATTGGGATTGTGGAGATATGGTTGGAGACCCAGCGTGGCATTGAAGTGGGAGTGTTCCATGGCGTGCTGTATGTGCCTGATGCGGCGTTCAACCTTCTCTCAGTGTCCTCTCTCACCAACACAGGACTGCGCGTCATCTTTGACGATGAGCATGGCTACATCCTCAAGGAAACAGGAGAGGAATTGGCCGGGTCAGTGAAAGAAGGCGATATGTACCACCTGCTGGGGGCGACTAAGATCCCGCGTGAGCAGAGCCTTGCAGTAGTGGTGCAGGCTACCGATGGCGAAATCTGGCATGCGCGCTACGGCCACATCGGCATGCGCGCCTTATAGCAGCTTCAAACGAAGTAGATGGTGCGTGACATGCCCACCATCTCTAACTTTGAGAAGCAGTTGTGCATCGGCTGTTTGGAGGGAATGCAGCATCGCAAGGCATTCTCTGACCAAGAGAGCGCGCGAAGGAGGTGCTAGAGCTACTCCACATAGACCTGTGTGGCCCGATGCAGACCTAGAGCTTTGGTGGCTCTAGGTGTTTTCTTACCTTCATTGATGATTTCAGCCGTTACACTGCTGTGTACTTCCTTTCCTCCTGGGATCAGTGCTTTGACAGGTTCAAGGAGTTGAAGGCCATGGTCAAAAACCAGTCTGGTAAGAAAATCAAGGCATTGCATAGCAACCGCGGTGGAGAGTACCTGAGCAAGGAGTTGCAGGACTACCTCGCAGCAGTAGGCATCAAGGCGCAGTGCACTGCGCCATACTCGCCATAGTAGTACGGCGTAGCAGAACGCGCCAATCGCACCATCCTTGAGTTGGCGCTTTCCATGCTGCACGCGGCTCGGCTCATCTACGACTTTCGAACGGAAGCAGTAAGCACTGCGGTGTACATCAAGAACCGTAGTCCAACTAAGGCCGTGAAGCAGATGACGCCGTACGAGGCGTGGTTCGGCAAGAAGCCAAGCGTGGGTCATCTTTGCGCGTTAGGCAGCTTGGCGCACATGCACATGCCAAAGGAGAAGTGGCAAAAGTGGGACGCGAAGAGTGCACAGATGCTGATGATTGGCTACGACATGGCAAGCAAGGCATATCGCCTCTATGGAAGGGATACACGCCACGTCATCATCTCCAGGGATGTTGTCTTCAATGAGAGTAACGTCATCGGCACCAAGATTGTCTGTGAAGAGGCAGCAGAACCAGCAGCTGACAAGGCAGTGGGAGCAGATATCCTTCCTGACCGAGTCTCTCCTGATCCTTCCTCTATTGTGATAGTGGGAGAACCAGTCTATTCTCCCATGTCTGATGCATAAAAGGCGGCCTCATCGGCAGACGCAGAGGAAGAAGATGCACCACTATCAACAGGAGCAATTGTGCCGACAGCATCGCGTCAGCCGCGTGCTAACGCTCCAGCACCAGGTCGGAGGTACCCTCTCAGGGTGCGCTATAAGTCTTGTGAGCGCGGGCATTTCTGGATGCTCCAAAAACAAGACCACATGAACGTCGCAGTAGCAGCAGACTTTGATGAGCCGACGTCGTACAAGGAGGCCATGGCGGCACCAGAGGCAGCAGACTGGGCTCAAGGTGTGCAACAGGAGATACATGTTGGGAAAGGAGCCATCCGGCTCAGTTTCAGGTCCACAGGAGCAAGTTCCAGGAAAGTACCAGATGCCTGCTCCGATCGTCGATCCGACTTCACCATTGGAAAGATCATGTTGCAAAACGTCTACGGTCCACGTTTGAGGCCGATCCAACGGTCGGATTGGGAGATATGAATTTTCAAAGTTTCGGGGGTCATGGACCATCGATGTCTGGGTGGGCATGGGTGATGGCTCCATGCCTTAGCCTGAGAAAAGAAAAAGGCAAGACGTCCAGGGTCAAGACCTGATGGGAGAAATATCCAAAAAGGTCCTTCGTCTTAGGATTGCCTTGTCAGAGTGTGCTGACTAGGATAAAGGTACCTCTCCTTACTTTTTAGGTGAGGTGAGATCCTTGTGTGCTAGCCATGGACACATGGCGATTCTCCATGGGTTTGTGGGTTATGTGACCACTAGGAGTGTGCCATGAGAGCATTCTCTAGCTCTCTAGGTCATGTGTGAGTGGTCAGCCTGATTGCTAGGCTGATTTCCTCCCTTGTGTGAGATTATGGATTCTAGTGTGAGAGCCTTAGCCTCCATGGCTAAGTGGTGTGGCTTGTGAGAGGGCTGACTTGCCCAAGCTCTAGCTCTATATGTACTCCATCATTTTGAGTGATTGAACAACCATTCTTCAGCACAAGTGATGCCCTTCCAATCACACATGCTCGCTGCTCCAAGGCTCCCTCTCTCCTC
>SZWC01008752.1:72521-87262 GCA_023375785.1 Penium margaritaceum
ACCGCGTCAGCCGCCTGCTAACGCTCCAGCACCAGGTCGGAGGTACCCTCTCAGGGTGCGTTACAAGCCTGGTGAGCGCGGCCATTTCTGGATGCTGTAGAAACCAGAACAGATGAACATTGCAGTTGCAGCAGATTCAGATGAGCCAACGTCATACAAGGAGGCCATGGCTGCACCGGATGCAGCAGATTGGGCGCAAGCCGTGCAGCAGGAGATACAGTCGTAGCTGGACAACGGCACGTAGGAGCTGACTGAGCATCCACCTGGACGTAAGGTGATCAAGTGCAAGTGGGTGTTCAAGAAGAAGCGGGGAGCAGATGGTAACCTGGAAAAGTACAAGGCGAGGCTGGTCGCCAAGGGCTACTCGCAGCAAGAGGGCATCGACTACACAGAAACGTTTGCTCCTGTTGCAAAGTTTGCCTCTGTGCGCACGCTCCTCTCTTATGCAGCAGCTGAGGACTTCNGTATCGCTGGCAGCATGAGCATGAGATCCTCATCATCATTGTCTATGTGGATGACATGCTCCTCCTTTCCAACAGCATGTCTGCACTGCAGGAGTTTAAGGAAGCCATGCAGGAGCGCTTCCAGATGTCTGATCTCGGGGAGGCATCATACTTCCTCCGTATCCAGATCACACGTGATCGCAAGTATCGCTCTCTCTCGCTGCAGCAGAGCCGCTACATCAAGGATGTTTTGCAGCGGTTTGGCATGGCAGAGGAAAAACCCATCGGCACGCCGCTGGAGACGCGGCAGTACCTCGTGAGCTTCAATGGAGAAGCAAATGTAGCTGAGCGGCAGAAGTACCAGAGCGCCGTCGGCAGTCTCATGTACCTGATGGTGGCAACCAGGCCGGACCTTGCACAGGCTGTGAGCGCTGTGAGCCAGCACATGGTTAATCCCGGACCGGAGCACCAGAAGGCAGTGAAGCGGATCTTCCGCTACCTTGCTGGAACCATCAACATCGGCATCACCTACAACGGCAATGATAACAGCATCATCGGCTACACAGACGCAGATTGGACTTCAAACCTTGAGGACCGCAAGTCCATCTCTGGACATGTGTTCCTCATGAATGGTGGAGCCATCAGCTGGTGCAGCAAGCGGCAGGTGGNCCAGGAGCACCTGGTTTGCAAGCTGCAGAAGTCGCTGTACGGCCTCAAGCAAGCGTCGCGAGCTTGGAACCAGAAGTTGGATGCGGCGTTGCAATGCATGGGGTTTGAGCGCAACGAGTGTGACTACAGCGTGTATCGCTGGCAGCATGAGCATGAGATCCTCATCATCATTGTCTATGTGGTTGACATGCTCCTCCTTTCCAACAGCATGTCTGCACTGCAGGAGTTTAAGGAAGCCATGCAGGAGCGCTTCCAGATGTCTGATCTCGGGGAGGCATCATACTTCCTCCGTATCCAGATCACACGTGATCGCAAGTCACGCTCTCTCTCGCTGCAGCAGAGCCGCTACATCAAGGATGTTTTGCAGCGGTTTGGCATGGCAGAGGAAAAACCCATCGGCACGCCGCTGGAGACGCGGCAGTACCTCGTGAGCTTCAATGGAGAAGCAAATGTAGCTGAGCGGCAGAAGTACCAGAGCACCGTCGGCAGTCTCATGTACCTGATGGTGGCAACCAGGCCGGACCTTGCACAGGCTGTGAGCGCTGTGAGCCAGCACATGGTTAATCCCGGACCGGAGCACCAGAAGGCAGTGAAGCGGATCTTCCGCTACCTTGCTGGAACCATCAATATCGGCATCACCTACAACGGCAATGATAACAGCATCATCGGCTACACAGACGCAGATTGGACTTCAAACCTTGAGGACCGCAAGTCCATCTCTGGACATTTGTTCCTCATGAATGGTGGAGCCATCAGCTGGTGCAGCAAGCGGCAGGTGGTCGTGGCCACCTCGAGTATAGAAGCTGAGTACGTATCTCTCAGCTTTGGAGCCAAGGAAGCAGTTTGGCTCCAACGTCTCATGGCAGAGATGAGTGGGAGTGCAGTAGTTCCAGTTCCTGTGCGTGTCGACAACCAGAGCGCAATCGCACTCGCCAAGAATCCTGAGCACCATGCACGCACCAAGCACATTGACATCGCATATCATTTCATCAGGCACATGGTGCAGGAGGGTGCTATCAAGCTGGAGTTTACTCCAACGAGCAAGCAGGTCGCTGATTTCTGCACCAAGCCAGTGACCCGTGAGAAGCAGCAGTTCTGCATGAAGGCATGTGGACTCAGCCCACTCTGACTGCGGCAAAGTGGGAGATTGTTGGGAAAGGAGCCATCCGGCTCAGTTTCAGGTCCACAGGAGCAAGTTCCAGGAAAGTACCAGATGCCTGCTCCGATCGTCAATCCNTCCATGCCTTAGCCTGAGAAAAGAAAAAGGCAAGAGGTCCAGGGTCAAGACCTGATGGGAGAAATATCCAAAAAGGTCCTTGGTCTTAGGATTGCCTTGTCAGAGTGTGCTGACTAGGATAAAGGTACCTCTCCTTACTTTTTAGGTGAGGTGAGATCCTTGTGTGCTAGCCATGGACACATGGCGATTCTCCATGGGTTTGTGGGTTATGTGACCACTAGGAGTGTGCCATGAGAGCATTCTCTAGCTCTCTAGGTCATGTGTGAGTGGTCAGCCTGATTGCTAGGCTGATTTCCTCCCTTGTGTGAGATTATGGATTCTAGTGTGAGAGCCTTAGCCTCCATGGCTAAGTGGTGTGGCTTGTGAGAGGGCTGACTTGCCCAAGCTCTAGCACTATATGTACTCCATCATTTTGAGTGATTGAACAACCATTCTTCAGCACAAGTGATGCCCTTCCAATCACACATGCTCGCTGCTCCAAGGCTCCCTCTCTCCTCAAGTTCCAAGAATACAGTCACAGCTCGACAACGGTACGTGGGAGCTGACTGAGCGTCCACCTAAACGAAAGGTGATCAAGTGCAAGTGGGTGTTCAAGAAGAAGCGCAGAGCAGATGGCAACCTGGAAAAGTAGAAGGCAACGCTGGTCGCCAAGGGCTACTCGCAGCAGGAAGACATCGACTACATAGAAACCTTTGCCCCTGTTACAAAGTTTGCCTCGGTGTGTACGCTCCTTTCCTATGCAGCAGCAGAGGACTTTGAGGTCCACCACATGGACGTCAAGACGGCGTTCCTGAACGGTGACCTGGAGGAGGAGATTTACATGGAGTAGCCGGAGGGGTTCGTCATGGATGGCCATGAGCACCTGGTTTGCAAGCTGCAAAAGTTGCTGTACGGCCTCAAGCAAGCGTCGCGTGCTTGGAACCAAAAGATGGATGCGGCGTTGCAGTGCATGGGGTTCGAACGCAGTCAATGTGACTATAGCGTCTATCGCTGGCAGCATGGTCATGAGGTGCTCATCATCATCGTCTATGTGGATGACATGCTCCTCCTTTCCAACAGCATGTCTGCACTGCAAGAGTTCAATGAAGCCATGCAAAAGCGCTTCTTGAAGAGTGATCTCAGGGAGGCATCATACTTCCTCAGTATTCAGATCAAGTGTGACTTCAAATCACGCTCTCACGTGCAGCAGAGCCGTTACATCAAGGATGTCTTGGAGCGGTTTGGCATGGCAGAGGCAAAACCCATTGGCACGCCGCTAGAGACGCGGCAGTACCTCATGAACTTCAATGGAGAAGCAAATGCAGGTGAGCGGCAGAAGTACCAGAGCGCCGCCGGTAGTCTCATGTACCTGATGGTGGCAAGCGGGCCGGATCTCGCACAAGCTGTTAGCGCTGTGAGGCAGCACATGGCAAAGCCCGGACCTGAGCACCAGAATGCAATGAAGCGGATCTTCCGCTACCTTGCTGGAACCATCAACATGGGCATCACCTACAACAACGACAACAGCATCATGAGCTATACAGACGTAGAATGGGCTTCAAATCCTGAGGACAATAAATCCATCTCTAGACATGTATTCCTCATGAATGGTGGAGCCATCAGCTTGTGCAGCAAGCGGCAGGTGGTCGTGGCCACCTGAAGCACGGAAGCTGAGTACATCTCTCTCAGCTTTGGAGTCAAGGAAGTAGTTTGGCTTTAGCGTCTCATGGGAGAGATGAATGGGAGTGCAGCAATTCCAGTTCCTGTGCGCGTCGATAACCAGAGCTCAATCGCACTCGCCAAGAATCCTGAGCACCATGCACGCACCAAGCACATTGACATCGCATATCATTTCATCAGGCACACGATACAACAGGGTGCTATCAAGCTGGAGTTTACTCCAACCAGCAACCAAGTCGCTGATTTCTGCACCAAGCCAGTGACCCGTGAGAAGCAGCAGTTCTCCATGAAGGCATGTGGATTCAGCCCACTCTGACTGCGGCAAAGTAAGAGATTGTTGAGAAAGGAGTCATCCGGCCCAGTTTCTGGTCCATAGGAGCAAGTTCCAGGAAAGTACCAGATGCCTGCTCCGATTGTCAATCTGACTTCACTATTAAAAAGATCAGGTGGCAAAATATCTACGGTCCAAATTTGGAGCTGATCGAACGCTCGGATTGGGAGATATAAATTTTCGTAGTTTTCGTGGTCATCGACCGCCGATATCTAGGTGACCATGGGCGATGGCCCCATGCCTTAGCCTGAGAAAAGAAAAAGGCAAGAGATCCAGGGTCAAGACCTGATGGGAGCAATATCCAAAAAGGTCCTAGATTCTTCGGTTGCTTCGTCAGAGTATGGTGAATAGGAAAAAGGTACCTCTCCTTACTATTTAGGTGAGGTGAGATCCTTGTGTGCTAGTCATGGACACATGGCGATTCTCCATGGGATTGTGGGTTATGTGACCACTAGGAGTGTGCCATGAGAGCATTTTCTAGCTCTCTAGGTCGTGTGTGAGTGGTCTGCCCGATTCCTAGGCTGATTTCCTCCCTTCTGTGAGATTATGGACTCTAGTATGTGAGCCATAGTCTCCATGGCTAAGTGGTGTGGCTTGTGAGAGGGCTGACTTGCCCAAGCTCTAACTCTATATGTACTCCATTATTTTGAGTGATTCAACAACCATTCTTCAGCATTAGTGATGCCCTTCAAGTCCCACATGCTCGCTGCTCCAAAGCTCCCTCTCTCCTCCAGATCCAACATTTGGTATCAGAGCCAAGTTCTGCCACTTTCAGCCAGCACCAGAAACTTCACGTTTTGGAAGATCCGTACCCGCCTCCTTTTGGAGGAGAGGGGCTTGTGGGAGGTGGCTGGCTGAAAGTGGCAGAACTTGGCTCTGATACCAAATGTTGGATCTGGAGAAGAGAGGGAGCCTTGGAGCAGCGAGCATGTGTGATTGGAAGGGCATCACTTGTGCTGAAGAATGGTTGTTCAATCACTCAAAATGATGGAGTACATATAGAGCTAGAGCTTGGGCAAGTCAGCCCTCTCACAAGCCACACCACTTAGCCATGGAGGCTAAGGCTCACACACTAGAGTCCATAATCTCACACAAGGGAGGAAATCAGCCTAGCAATCAGGCTGTCCACTCACACACGACCTAGAGAGCTAGAGAATGCTCTCATGGCACACTCCTAGTGGTCACATAACCCACAAACCCATGGAGAATCGCCATGTGTCCATGGCTAGTACACAAGGATCTCACCTCACCTAAAAGGTAAGGAGAGGTACCTTTATCCTAGTCAGCACACTCTGACAAGGCAATCCTAAGACCAAGGACCTTTTTGGATATTTCTCCCATCAGGTCTTGACCCTGGATCTCTTGCCTTTTTCTTTTCTTAGGCTAAGGCATGGAGCCATCACCCATGCCCACCCAGACATTGACGGTCCATGACCCCCGAAACTTCGAAAATTCATATCTCCCAATCCGACCGTTGGATCGGCCTCAAACTTGGACCGTGGACATTTTGCCACCTGATCTTTCCAATGGTGAAGTCAGATTGACGATCGGAGTAGGCATCTGGTACCTTCCTGGAACTTGCTCCTATGGACCTGAAACTGAGCCGGATGGCTCCTTTCCCAACAAGAAGTACACGGCTCGTCTCTTGAACTTTCCAACGATATGCTATACTTCCAAAATGGTGCAGTACAGACGAAGCAATCTACAAATGAAACTACTACCTTTTTATACTAGTCTAGTGGCTAGGAAATACAAAGAGCAAGCAAAATGCACGAGCTTGGTCTGGTCGGTCCGCTTATGTCTTCCTTAAGGTGGCCGTCCACATTCTTCTGGTAGATCAATAGGAGGCTGCGGCAGGCCCTCGTACCAGGTTAGACTCCTGGGCGACGGTAACTGACCCCGCCATAGGTAGAGCAGAGTCCAGTAGAGTAGAGTCCGGTAGAGTAGGCGGAGGGGTGGGGGAGAGAGTGGCGACCTCTCCCCCTGTCCTCTTGCCTTTTTATCCCAAGTGGCCATGCCGAGCACAAAGTAGGCCATTTGTGAGATAGTGACATAATCTATGTCACTTTTCTCCTTTTGCCCATATCTCCAGATCGAACCATCCAAATTGGCTGAAATTTGGATACTCGACGGCTGACAAGGAGATCTGTCCATTGGTCCCCCCTGATCAAGAATCGGCCTTGTAGTGACGAAGATCCTGATTTTCCAACATTCCCCCCCTTGAATGCCAAGCCCGAGAAGGGGTGGCATTTAAGCAGAAAAAGCAGGCGGCAAAGAAAAGAAGGCAAGGCAAGGGCACGCACATCCAAAAAACGCTCATCGACGGTGGAGATGAGACTTCCCCCCCCGGGCGGCCCTAGCCGATGGCGAACAAAACAGCAGAACATGAGGCAGCCGGTGGACTTAATGTACCCATTTTGGGCCAGTGCCTCGGCAGAGCCGTACAGCAGACTGAGGGATACCACCGGGGAGCCTCTTGCCCGGACACATGGGGGATCAAGTCCCACACATGGCCGGGCCCCGTCGAGAGCCGACATCCGCAGTCCACCATGGGTTTCTGACTGCAGAAGGTGAACGACGAGGTAAAGAATGGAACAGAAATACGAAAAGAGAACGCGCGGCCCCAGAGAGGAGGAGAAGAGAAGCGGAGCGCGGACAAAACTCGAAAAGGAAGTCCGAGGCGGACACCTGGAGTGTGGCGCGTAGCGGGGAGCGATCCGCACCCTCGATATTGTCGGGATCCGAGGAGCGAGCCGCGACACAGCCCGAAGCGCGAAGAGGACATAGGAAAGAGAGGCAGAAGCTGTTGCGAAAGAGCGGAGAGAGGCGCAGGCGCCACGCACGGCCACCGGGTCCAACGCCTCATATGGGGGAACCCGGGAGGCCATGCGGGGAGCGCGAGAGAGGGCAGAGTGAAGAGGAGAGGGGCGTGGCGGCCAACCGCAACCCGCGTCCGTGCCAACGCCTCATGTGGGGGGCACGGAAGCGGGAGGGGAGAGCGGCATTGCCGTNGGGACGGAAGAAGAGGACCCAGAGGATGCAGGAGCAGAGAGAGAGAGCAAGCCGAGGCGAGCACAGAGCGCAGCATGACGGTCGGCAGAAAGAGGCTTGGTGAAGATGTCAGCGGGTTGCTGCTCGGTAGGAACGTAGAGCATGCGAACCTCATCGTCGGCAACGGCGTCACGGACGTAGTGATACTGCCGGCGAACGTGTTTGGTGCGATCATGGAGGACGGGATCCTCGGAGAGGGCAATGGCACCTTCGTTGTCGTAGTGGATGGTGGTAGGTGCAATTTGGTCGAAGCCGAGTTCAGGAAGAAACATGCGAAGCCAGACAGCTTCACGGGTGGCTTCACTCTCAGCGATGTATTTGGCTTCGGTGGAGGACAGAGCCACCACTGATTGCTTCTTTGAGCGCCAACTGACGGGGCCTCCATTGAGAAGAAAGACGTAGCCAGACGTCGATCGACTGGTGGCGTGATCACCGGAGAGGTCCGCGTCGCAGAAGCCATGAAGAATGTTGTCACCAGTGGAAGAGTACCGAATTCCAAGGTCGGCGGTGGAGCGCAAGTAGTGAACGCTTCGTTTGGCCGCAACGATGTGAGCGGTAGTGGTGTTCTGGCAGCCTTGGCTGAGGATGCCGACAACATAGGACAAATCAGGACGTGTGGCAACAGAGGCATACATCAGGGAGCCCACCATGCTGGGAAAAACTTTGGCGTCGGTGGGAGCGAGAAGATCCGCCGGAGCGGGGACTTTGGTGAGGCCATGCTGGAGAACCAAGGGTGTAGCCATAGGGTTGGCGTCACCAAGTTGAAACTTATCAGCGACACGTTGTGCATACGCGGCTTGATTGAGAATGATGTGACTGTCCTGCTGTTGGTGCACTTGAATGCCGAGACAATATTTCAAGGGACCCATGTCGCTCATCTCAAAGCGCCGAGACAGCTGATCCTTGAAAGCGGAGATGGTGTCCAGCGTGGGACCAAACAGGATGAGGTCATCAACATAGAGAATGATGCCGATGGTGTTGGCTCCGGAGCGATAGTAGATCGAGTGGTCAGAATGGAGACGGGTCAGACTTTTCCCAAGGAAGAACTCATGGATCTTGAGATTCCATTGGCGTGGGGCCTGTTTGAGCTCGTAGAGAGAGCGCTTGAGACGACAGACGAGATGAGCCTTGTTAGGTTCCACGAAGCCCTCGGGTTGTGTCATGTAGATGGTCTCATTCAGATCCCCGTTGAGAAAGGCGNGAATGACACGGATGGAGGAATACTTGGCCACTGGGGCGAAGGTGTCACTGTAGTTGACGCCGAGAACCTGACTGTAACCACGGGCCACGAGGCGAGCTTTGTATCGTTCAGGCTCGCCAGCACTATTGAGTTTTTTTCGAAACACCTACTTGCAAGTAACGACAGGTTGGTCCGGCGGCTGTGGGACAAGCTCCCATGTACCTCGTTTTTTAAGCTGATCAAATTCCTCTTGGCTGGCTTGGCGCCAAAGAGCCGCATCAGGTCGACGCATGGCATCCTTGTAGCTGATGGGGTCGATGACTTGAGTGACGAGAGCACTGTCATCTTCATCATCCGACGTGTGGAGCATGGCGAGTTGAAAGTACGTTGGGGTAGTGCGGTTGCGGGTGGAGCGACGTAGACCAGGGATGGCAGCAGACAGCAGAGGAGCATCCGGTGCTGACGATGGAAGGGATTCACCAGTAGTGTGTTCATGAGGATGCACTGGAGGAAGCACATCAGCATGTTCATCGGCGACAGGGTCAACGTTGAACTTCTGAATGGGCTCGGGAGCCGTGTCCATAGGTATGGTGACGATGGGTGAAGTCGGGAGGATCCTTGTGTTGAGGAAGGTGGTTTCATCGAAGATGGGTTGTCGTGCACAGGTCACGGTTTGCGTAGCAGGATCCCAAACTCTGTAGATGTCGTTGTTGTCTTCATATCCAAGAAGGATACAGGCCTTAGACCGCGGCTCCAACTTGGAGCGAAGTTCTGGGCGNCGGTCCATGCTTCATATGGTGTATGAGTAGTACTAGGAAGTTTGACTGTGGGCAGTCGGTTGGTCATGTAGGCTGCAGTGGAGAGAGCCTCCCCCCAAAAGACGGATGGTAGTGCAGCTGTGTGTAGCATTGTCCGAGCGCGTTCCAGAAGAGTCTGATTCATGCGCTCAGCCTTCCCATTTTGTTGAGGCGTGTAGGGAACGGTGCGTTGGTGTTGAATACCTTTCTGCTGGAAGAAAGAGTAGAGTGAGTGACAAATGAACTCACCGCCATTGTTAGTTTGGATTTTCTTCACGGTGTGGTTGGTTTCATTTTCAATCTGCCGCATCCAGATCTTGATGACATTGGCGGCTTCATTTTTGTAGCGGAGAAACTTGACCCAAACAAAATGGCTGTAGTCATCGATGATGACCATGAAGTAGTGCTTGTTTGATAGGGAACCTTCCTTGATGTAGCAGAGGTCCATGTGAAGCAGTTCCAGCTTTTGTGTTGTCGTTGTAGTTGGATGAGCCTTGAATGGTTTTTGATGTTGTTTGCCTGTCAAACAGCCGCTGCATGGTGTAGTGTCGGAAGGCTTCGTGAGTCCAGATGGGAGATCATGAACCCATTGTTGTTGTGCCATGTTGTGTAGGGTGGCATAGTTGACGTGGGCAAGCCCGCGATGCCATAAGTCAGCTGTGGAAGTAGCCGAGGTGGGATGACGGCTGTCAGGAGAAACTGCTGCCATAAATGCGACTTCTGGTTCATTTGTCAGCATAGCTGATGGCACAACCTCCGAGTCGAGAATTGTCAGGTGACCAGTACGAGTAGCAACGGCTGCTAGATTCCCTTTGGTGTCCAGAATCTTGCAGTTCTTGTCCAGATCAAAAATCACTCTGAAACCGTTGTCGTTAATGCGTCCTACGGATAGGAGATTAGCCGCAAGTTCGGGGACGAATAAAACCTGGCTGAAGGTGCGCGTCACCTGTTGCCCTTGAAGGGTAATAAGCACTCGCATTGTACCTTCACCATAGGCCGGGATGAGTCGTCCATCACCCACACGAACTCCGTGAGGTTGTGCGTACTGGGTATAGGTGGTGAACTATTCCTTGCGACAGGTCATATGCTTGGTACCTCCTGAGTCAATAATCCAGGCAAGGACTCCGGCAACGAGTAGCTAGGCACAGTCAACGGAGCACATTGCCAGTTCTTTTAGAATGGGTTTTTCCTGATTGATTGAGGAGTCAGAACTTGCCCCGCTTGAGCCTGAAGAATGTTGTTCGAAGTCGGTTGCGTCGGCTGTGAAAACATTTAGCTAGGTAATGGGGTCACTGTCCGGGTTTTGCTTCATGTCGGTGGAATTGTAACTTGTAAAACCTGAGATGAGATGGGAAACGTCAGCCAACAGTGTTGAAAAGGCTGAGAGAAAGGCTGATGGTGTCTCATCAGTGAGGAGAGCATGCGGAGTATTGCGCGTTGGCGCATTGAATCGCGGTCGTTGGTCTGGACGAGTCGGACAGTCAAGTTGGATGTGCCCCTTTTTGTTGCATCGCCAACAGATACGATCCCTTGGGTGAACAAAAGGCCTGGGAGCCTGTTGAGGATATCCAGGTCGACGTTGATATGTGGCTTGAATGCCTTGGTTGGTGCTGGGACAAATGTTCCCATAGGTCTCGTATTTCTTTGTTCGTCGATCTGGACGTCCTTGATATTTGGCGTAAAGTCCGACTTCGCCACCGTTTTCTTTGATGTAGGCATCTTCGTCAAGCATGAGAGCCTGTGTTGCCTTCTCAATGGTCAGCACATGTGGCTTGGCGGCTGCTGCCGCTGCGGCTGCTGCCGCTGCGGCTGCTACTGTTCCTGCTGCTGCTTGTACTACTGCTGCTGCTGCGGGAACAGCGTTCCCAATGGCGTCTAGAGCACTTTTGACAGCAGACCCGATGAGTGCAATTTTTTCATCATCTTCCTGTTGATCGTTGTTGAAGGTTTGTAGTCGCTTCACTGTGTGTTGAAAACGTGTAGGAAGACTCTGAAACAAGGTCTGAACAAGCACTATTTCAGAGATAACTTTACTCAAGGCTGTGATGCTACTGGAGAGATCTTTCAGATGACTGATATGATCCTCAAGCCGAGTGTGTTCCTCCATTTTTTGAGTGTGAAACTCTTTAAGTAGATGACCCAGCTCATCGTCGCTAATCTTGTGGTAACGTCGCTTGAGAGCTCGCCATGCAGTTCTCGGACAGAGGTCCACATTGCCGTCGCGAATGAGAAATTTGAGCCGCTCTTCCAGTTGCATAGTCAGGATTGCAAAAGCTTGGTCGCACCGCCTTTTATGACTGATTTTCTCCTTGGCAGAGGCATTAGCGTCCACAACGTCTGTAAGAGGGACGGTGACCACCCCCCATAGGCCTTTGTTCATGAATACCATTTTCATGTTGAACGCAAAAGATTCATAGTTATCGCCGTTGAAGATTGGTATCTTGAAATGATCATGATGGCCGCTTCCTGTGAGTAACGCCATGGCGACGACTGCTCCTGTTGAAGGCACCTCCTGCTCTGATACCAAATGTGAAAATTAGCACTTCTCAAGCATCACAGGTGTCTCAGGAGATACAACAAATCGAGCAACTGTGACTGAAATGCATTGTGTTGTACACACTGCAACTGTACGCTGCAAAGAATCACTTTCTGTTACACACTGATGATTCAAGAGGTTACACAGAAGTCAGAAGTACACGACTCGTCTCTTGTAGTGATCAACCTTCTCTCAGTGTCCTCTCTTACCAACACAGGACTGCACATCATTTTTTACGATGATTATGGCTACATCCTTGACAAGGAAACAGGAGAGGAGTTGGCCAAGTCAGTTAAAAAAGGCGATATGTACCGCCTTCGAGGGGCAACCAAGATCCCGCGTGAGCAGAGCCTTGCAACAATGGTACAGGCCACCTATGGCGAGATCTGGCATGCGCGCTACGGCCACATCGGCATGCGCGCCTTACAGCAATTTCAAACGAAGCAGATGGTGCTTGACTTGCCCACCATCTCTAACTTCGAGCAGCAGTTGTGCATCGGCTGTTTGGAGAACTAACAACATCGCGAGGCATTCTCTGGAGCAGGAGAGCGCGCAAAGGAGGTGCTGGAGCTAGTCCACACAGACTTGTGTGGCCCAATACAGACCCAGAGCTTTGGTGGCTCTAGGTATTTTCTCACCTTCATTGATGATTTCAGCCGTTACACAGCTGTGTACTTCCTTTCCTCCAAGGATAAGTACTTTGACAGGTTCAAGGAGTTCAAGGCCATGGTGGAGAACCATACTGGCAAGAAAATCAAGGCGTTGCGCAGCGACCGCGGTGGAGAGTACCTGAGCAAGGAGTTCTAGGACTATCTTGCAGCAACANGCGACTTTTGGGCAGAAGTAGTAAGCACTGCGGTGTACATCAAGAACCGCAGTCCAATCAAGGCCCTGGAGCAGATGACGCCGTACGAGGCGTGGTTCGGCAAGAAGCCGAGCGTGGGTCACGTTCATCTGGTCTGGTTTTTGGAGCATCCGAAAATGCCCGCGCTCACCAGGCTTCTAGCGCATCCTGAGAGGGTACCTGCGACCTGGTGTTGGAGCGTTAGCAAGCGGCTTGCGCGGTGCTGCTGGAACAACAGCTCTTTCTGATGGTGGTGCATCTTCTTCTACTTCTGCCTATGAGGCTGTTGTATCTACTACATCAAAAATGGGAGAATAGAGTACTTCTCCCACTGTCACAATAGAGGAAGGTTGAGGAGAGGCGGGATCAAGGAGAATGTTTGCTCCCACTACTTCATCAGCTTCTGTTTTTGCTGCCTCCTCGCAGATGACGTTGGTGCCGATCACGCTACATTCGTTGAAAACGACATCCCTGTAGATGATGACGTGGCCAGTATCCCTCTCGTAGAGACGATACGCCTTGTTTCCCATTTCTGCCGCTTCTCCTTCGGCACCTCCATGTGCGCCAAGCTGCCAAACGCGCAAAGATGACCCACACTCCGCTTCTTGCCGAACCACACCTCGTATGGTGTCATCTACTTCAGAGCTTTGGTTGGATTGCGGTTCTTGATATACACCGTAGTGCTCACTACTTCCGCCCAAAAGTCGTAAGTGAGCCGAGCCGCATGCAGCATGGAGCACGCGGACTCAGCGATGATGCGATTGGCACGTTTTGCTACGCCCTTCAGCTGCGACAAGTATGGCGCGGTGCGTTGCGCCTTGATGCCCGCTACAGCGAGGTAGTCTTGGAATACCTTACTGAGGAACTCTCTGTTGGAACTGGAGGAGAGAGAAAGCCTTGGAGCAGCAAGTATGTGGGACTAGAAGGGCATCACTTGTGCTAAAGAATGGTTGCCGAATCACTCAAAATGATGGATTACATATAGAGCTAGAGCTTGGGCAAGTCAGCCCTCTCACAAGCAACACCACTTAGCCATGGAGGCTACGGCTCACACACTAGAGTGAATAATCTCACACAGGGGAGGAAATCAGCCTAGCAATCAGACTGACCACCCACATACGACCTAGAGAGCTAGAAAACGCTCTCATGGCACACTCGTAGTGGTCGCATAACCCAGAATCCCATGTAGAATCGCCATGTGTCCATGGATAAAATACAATGATCTCATCTCTTCTATAAAGTAAGGAGAGGTACCTTTTTCCTTGTCAGCACACTCAGACAAGGCAACCCAAGAATCTAGGGCTTTTTTAGATAATTCTCCCATCAGGTCTTGAACCTGGACCTCTTGCATTTTTCTTTTCTCAGGCTGAGGCATGGAACCATCGCCTACGATCACCCAGATATCGGCAGTCAATGAACCCGGAAACTGTTGGATGTGGAGGAGAGAGTGAGCCTTGGAGCAGCAAGCATGTGTGATTGGAAGGGCATCACTTGTGCTGAAGAATGGTTGTTCAATCACTCAAAATGATGGAGTACATATAGAGCTAGAGCTTGGGCAAGTCAGCCCTCTCACAAGCCACACCACTTAGCCATGGAGGCCAAGGCTCACACACTAGAGTCCATAATCTCACACAAGGGAGGAAATCAGCCTAGCAATCAGGCTGACCACTCACACACGACCTAGAGAGCTAGAGAATGCTCTCATGGCACACTCCTAGTGGTCACATAACCCACAAACCCATGGAGAATCGCCATGTGTCCATGGCTAGCACACAAGGATCTCACCTCACCTAAAAAGTAAGGAGAGGTACCTTTATCCTAGTCAGCACACTCTGACAAGGCAATCCTAAGACCAAGGACCTTTTTGGATATTTCTCCCATCAGGTCTTGACCCTGGACCTCTTGCCTTTTTCTTTTCTCAGGCTAAGGCATGGAGCCATCACCCATGCCCACCCAGACATCGACGGTCCATGACCCCCGAAACTTCGAAAATT
>SZWC01008753.1:43907-57472 GCA_023375785.1 Penium margaritaceum
CAAGTGTCTGGGTCTCGACCATGAGAGGAGTGATGCACACGCACACAAACCAGTGTAATGCACATCATACACATATCAGAGGACAAGATGGTCTCCTTGTGACACTGGCGGTACCAAGGCCCGGGTCTCGACCAACAGCTCGCATGCACATGCCACACACAGTATAGCCACACACCAAGACACATGATCATACGGTCTCCTCGTGACACTGGTACAACGCACCCTGTGTCCGGGTCTCGACCAACAGGGTGCTACCATCTACATGCAGCTGTGCAGGCACGTAGTATGAGCCACATGTGTGATGCTATAGATACTCACAACAGAGTATGGACCACACCATGCATCTCCCATGACGTCGGATCAGGTCGAGGTCCGCGCAACACTCCCCCTGGGCTGATGAACCTGGCAGCGATGTCCTCGATGGAGATGCTGATTTCGCAGCTAAAGCGATCCTGGCGATGAGTCATGTGGTATATCCATCATGCAGAGATAGCTCCCCCTGTCACCTGCGAGTCGACTCCCTCCCTCAAAGACGAAGTGGTGTCTCCGGCTACAACTCCTCACGTCCTAGCTGCATCACATGGGGTGTACCAGTCCTCGCGTGACTGCCAAGGGTCCCAACTCACAGTCTCTCCAATCTCCGCTCTACCGCGATGCATTTGAATATGCACGAGGAAAGGGAATGGACGAGCAGCATGCGTGCGTGGATGAAGTGGCGGAGTTGGCCTCCGATACAGGACAGCACATCCTGAGGCACGAGGGTGTACTGCCAGAAGAGGAGAGCTGGAGCGACGAACCGGATCACCACTCATGGATGAAGATGACGATGGGGCAGGTGAGTTGGGTAGATGAAGGTGTGTGACGGCAGTAGAAGAAGTAGGGGGAGCGATAATGGGGTCGACAGGAGCTAGGATGGCGGAAGCCGAAGGCACGCTCACCTCTCCTGTGAAAGTGTCTCCAATGGACGTCATACTCGGAGCTGATACAAGTTCTCCCTGAGTATGGTTGTGCTAGATGCTGCTGGCAGAAGGATCGTACTGATAGCAGTGATGCTCCCCTCCTCTGAAAATCGCTCACGCGCTGCCATCATCTCCCACTGTAGCATGACTACACGCTCCTGCAGATTAGCATAATTTGCCTCGAACATGTTGAGGTGGCCCATGTCGACCTGGTGTGGGATAAACTCTGTCTCACTGTATGTTGCATATGCAAACTGCACAACTCGTGAGTACAGTACCATGTGCATCTCTGCTGTTGAAGACGATGGAACTAGTGCTGCTGCATGCTCCTGAAGGTCAACCAAGCTCGCAATGTGATGAGACACTGGAACATCGGATGCAGCTGTAGGTGTCGCATCCACATCATAACTCGTGTTTGTCACACGAGGAGTGAGCGGTCGCATGCCGAGAGAGAAGGAGAAGGATGAGTTGTCAGAGTCCGTGGAGCATGTAGAAATGTCGTCCGTACAAGTACTGCCACTCTTAGCATCCATGTGATCAACAAGGTCACCAGCAGGTGAACACGAAGGGGCAGAACTCCGCTCCTGCTGACGACGTGACTCCATCTACATGTAGGGATCTACTCCACTGTCCTCAACTGCCCCCGTAGTAGACACAGGTGTGTAGGATTCCGGCTCGACAACGCCCGTCAAGGCGACCAACAAGCGTAACTGGCGCTCACGTAGTGTCTTGCCGGGAAGGCTGGTCGCTGCCACCTGCTCAATGATAGTGTAAGGACCATCATCTGACTCCGTCATGTATGTTGCTACTCCGTCCTGGGTATGGGAACCCGAAGACCGTAGGAACATGGACGATTCCTCACGCTGAAGCTAGTCCTCATGTACCGCAGATGAGACGGTGGAGCCTACTGTGTCTACTGTAGCATATGTCCCAGTGACGTCTCTCAGAACTGTTTCTCTCAAGAGCGCCTCAACCTCCAAAAGACCAACCGGCCGACTCTGCTTATGCACTGTGAATGCTGTTGTACTAGTGTGAATCTTGTGCGCCAACGCCCTCGGAGATCCGTGTGGGACATCTCGATCCGCACAATACTCCAATGCCACTGCCAGGCAGCCACCGGTCGAAGTCGCGAGTGGCACCGCCCAAGCACGCAACACCTACACTCCTCTTGATGCAACCTGTTGCTATAGAACGTCCAGCTCCTACCTCAGCGTAGATGTCAAACTCGATGACATACATGTCTCAAGCCCTGCATCCTTCACCGGACTGGTGTGAGCCTGCTGCAAACACTCTCCCAAAACTCCGGTAGACGCATCCCGATCCATACGGGACTCTTCTACCGCCGATGGGCCTCCACCGGTCGGAGCCGCGAGTGGCACCGCCCAAGGATGCCGTGTCTGCTCTCTTCTTGATGTATGCTGCTGCTCCGAGAGATCTAGATCCAGCCCGGACGTGGAAGTCGAGCGCAATGACAGGGAAGCATCCACCATGAACACCATGTCGGGATCGGACTCCACGCCATGTGCTGTCACTGTATCATCTGTGTCTGCTTGAGCTGACGCTCGGGCACCACGGTCTGGCACGAGTACGGATCCTATCACTATGGTCACATGAGGCAATGCGCGGTGACCACACTCCCCCTCAACAGGTACAACAACGGAGGCCGAGGAGGTGGAGGATGTATCAAAACTGACGCAAGCACGGCGTGCAGAGCACTTATCCCGACCTCGCTGGGTCACTCGACTAGAACGACTGTATGAAGACATGTCATCGCGAGGTGGTGTCATGGTCGCAGCAGAGTGGAGGATCAAAAGGATGGTGGCAGCCTCTGACTTGCTCGCATATGGAGCTGAAGGTACACCATCGGATGAGGAAGGAGGAGAGGATGGAGGAGATGTGATCGAAGAGGCCGTTGACAAATGAGTAGCAGAAGTACGCTCAGTGACGACAAGGTCACAAAGCCGCTGCACCGTCTGCCGCAAGCCATGGATCTCGGCAAACATGCTTGCCAGACGTCCAACTAGGGGATCTACCAACGCCGGCAGATCCGTATGCTGTGGAGGACGCAAGCTTGGACAAGGCTGTAGCCAAGGTGGATGCCTGGCGGGAGGGCGCGTCCAACAGCGACGCCAACCATGACGTCCATCACCACAATAGCAACAGGCGAACGCGCAAGGCATCTGCTCAGATGTCCGTGCACTCATCTCGTGCACTGGATGATGGATAGGTACCTACTCTCGGTGGTAAACACCAAGCCACGGGAGAGAATGAGGCCAGTAGGTACTGTCACTCCTGGAGGTCACGACGTCCGGGTGAGCAAACGTGACCAGACGGGACGAGCTGCACTACAAGAACATGCCCGTAGACTAGAGTCTGACTAACTGCGGCTGCTCCAAGATGAGAAGGGGTGACGGTTGCAGGTGTGGCTGCTGCTCCAAGCGGTAGACGACCCAGCCCTCGGAGATGGAAAGAATCGAATCCGACGTCAAACCTACGGAGTGAAGTGCACGCACCAATCCACGGGCCCAAGGAAGATGCCAGTACATGACGCGTCTTGAAAAAGAAGTCGCTGCCAACGACAGTGCGCTGTCGGCTAAGAAGGCAAAAATTCAAGCGCTGGCGCAGCCGCCGCACTATGAAGTCATTGCAATTCCGCCCAATAGTGCTATAGCTACTATGAAGGTTGCTACTCTTGTGGTCACTGCTTCACGCTGCTACTACTGTTGCTGCTGCTGCAGTGGCTACTATTGCTACCGCTGCTGTATGCTGCTGTTGCTAACGCTGCTGCTGTAGCGGCTGATGCGCTGCTACAGGTGCTTTCGTTGCTTCTGTTGCTGCTACACGCTGCTGCTGCTGTGGCCGCTATTGCAGTGGCTGCTGCTACTGTTGCTTTTGCTTTTGCCGCCACAGTCGCTGGTGTTGCTGTGCGCGGCTCACTTTCTCTGTGGCGTTCACATGTAGTCGCTTCACGCTCCCTCACGCTGCTACCGCCATGGTGCCACGTGGCACGTTCTCTTTGCATTCCGCCCACTACTGCTGCTTCTACTGCTCACACGCTCCCCTGTGCTCTGATACCAGATTGGAAATAGTTTTTAGGGCATGCAGGCCCATGCACAAATGAACATGAGCGCTGTGTGTGAGTGCGATGCAAGACGACAAGAATTTGGCTAAGTCTGGAACGCTGAATATAAAGAACAAGGAGAGAGTACAAATGAGCCCCCAACATAACTTAAGTAGGGGCGCCGGCAGCTAGCCGCACTAGGCACCGTCACCCCCAATGAGCCGAAACGAGTCAGCGGGGAGAACGCACTACGTACTCCACGATAGCAAAAACAATGGTCTCCTGGAGGCACCAGAACAACTCTCCGAGTGCCCGGGTCTCGACCACCGAGAAAATAGGAGCAGTGCCAAAAAATCTCAGAAGCAACGTCCAGACATCACACACGACTTTCCGAAAATCGGAAGCGCTAGTACAACCAGCGGGTCTCCTCGTCGCACCGGTATAGTCCACCGGGTGCGAGGGTCTCAACCCACCGAGAAAACTCTCCTAACTCCCGACAAGCCCACAGGGCTACCAGAATGCATCGACCGCGTCTCGCTGGCGCTGTCGTACGTACTGGAGAAGTCTCGGTACGGTCCGGAGGCCCATCGTGTCGTCAAGCCCTCCTCTACCATAGACCACAAATGTGGATATATCGATAAACTAGCAGTGTCGGTCGTGACGGGTGAAAGCCACACAAACCAACACTGTGTTCTCCCTCATGCCTTGTCACCATCGGACACACGTGTGCCTTAGGAAGATGCCTGAAAACTACACCAAGAGCTTCGGCGTAGGGCCTGCACGCCACTTCGTGCACGAATCAAACGAGTCTGTTCATGTGTTCTGTCTAGTTCTTGGCCTCTCACGTCTGGTGTGTTCTCACTCAAGACTGGAGCATGCCGTTGGTACCTGTCTCACCAGGCACACACCTAGCTGTTGGTTGTTCACGCATCTCTCATCGTACTCTGTTATGTCCTCTTGGCTTGTGTACATCGGCGTGCAGATAACTGACGATGAGATGGGACGCGTTGAGTGTCGTCTGGTGGAGCCAACGCACGATGAGGCCCACTTGCATTTTGTTGGAGCCTTCTCTCTTCTCCGTGCTCAGCTCCATCGGCGGACCTCCTCCGTAGTCCTGCCGCCGGCAGTCTGTCGCTGCTTTTGCTGTCTACACGCTTCTAGTGTTGTGTTTCAATGCATTGTTGTATTCGCAACTCTGTATCATGCATAGGATCCAAGTTTGATGAGTTTTGGGCACTGTTGGTACCGGGGACTTAGTAGACACCACCGGGGTTTAGGCGGCTATAACTCTTGACTGCTATCTTTCTAGCTAATTCTGACCAAATGGTTGTATTTGCAGCGTGCGTATTGCAGTATGGTCTAGTTTTCAGGCAAAACGGATGATGCCCGGGTTTTGGGCTGTTGGCCACCTGGCAGGGCTCACCGAGAAAATCTGCCTGCGTGAAAACAGAGCTATTTTCTGATTGGCTGGTGAACCGAGTAACAAGTTCTACAGAGCTGGGGGAGGCTATTTCTTGAAGGGGTCTTCCATTATATCTCCTTCTCACTTTTTATCACTCATGTCCAGTTCTCAGCTGCTTTTTGGCGCTAGTAGTAGCGCGCGGGTCTGTGAGTAACAACCTAGAGCAATCAGACTTAGACTCTAGAGCGGCAGACAAAGAGGGCAGCAGACTAAAGAACGAGCGTGGAAGCCCGCACGCTGCATCGAAAACGCAACCATCCCAACCTACGCACTAGAACAGTTTCTAGCTTGGTATCAGAGCCAAAGCGCATCAGCAGACAACCGGCGTATAGGTTCTTGACTACGCCGGTGGACCTCCATATGCACCAGTGCAGGGGAAATGCTGCCCGATTTTCCCGAAAGTATTGACATGCCTGGTGGCGGCATCAGATTTCTTCCTATGGCCATTGGGCTAGGGGAAATGCTGTCGGATATTTCAAGTAGCAATGATCTCCACGTGTGATGCAAGGACGTGAGCGGAAACCCACGTCAGGCACCTACTGGCGACGACGCACGTGGCGATGTCAACCAAGTGTAGTGACTGGCAGCAATAGCAAGCAATAGCACTAGCCTACAGCAGCAGTAGCAGCTTAAAGTAGCAACGAGCAGTTGTAGTAGCAGCCAACAGCAGTTATGCGCAGCAGCAGCAGCAGCCAGCAGCAGTAGCAGCTCGCGGTAACTCGTAGTAGTAGCAACAGCAAGTAGTAGTGAGTGGTAGCAGCAGCCAATAGCAGCAGCTCGGAGCAGCACCAGTGCACAACAGCTTCAAGCAGCAGTAGACACCAGTAGTAGTACCACACAACAACACTAGCAGCAAACAACAGTAGCAGCAACAGCAAGCAACAGCACCAGCAACAACTATTGTAGCAGCCAGCACCAGCCAGCAACAACAGCTACAGCAGCGACTAGCAGCAGTAGCAGTAGCTGCTCGCAGCCTACTGCTCGAAGCAAGCTTGCTGCTCGCAACGAGCGGCGGGTAGCGAGCGGCGAGCGGCGAGAAGCAAGCAACGAGCAGCGAGCTTGCTACTCGCAGCTCATAACGAGCAACGAGCAGTGAGCTCGTAGCTCGTAGTGACGGACAATGAAGAGAGGAGAAAAAGGAGGGGCACACAAAAAATCCCCCACCCCGCAGGTGGCCCTATAGCAGCTGTAGCAGCCACCACAGCCGTTGCATCAGGAATAGCAGTTGCAAAAACACGTAGCAGCTCAGTAGCTGCAGTAGCAACAGCTACTACAACTGTAGCCGCAACAGTAGTGGCAGCAAATGTAGTAATAGTGGTAGCTACTGCTACTGCAACAACAGCCGCAATAGTAGCATTAGCAGCAACAACTGTAGTAGTAGACCAGCAGTAGGAACTACAGTAATAGCACAAGCACTAGCTCTATAGCAGACACAACAGTGGCTACAACAACAGCCACTACTGACATCAGCCATCCTGCGTTGACGTCACTACTGACGTCACTACTGACATCAACAACAAAAAAATAGAACATCAACAACAATAACCCTNCACGTAGCAGCTCAGTAGCAGCAGTAGCAACAACTACTACAACTGTAGCCGCAACAGTAGTGGCAGCAAATGTAGTAATAGTGGTAGCTACTGCTACTGCAACAACAGCCGTAATAGTAGCATTAGCAGCAACAACTGTAGTAGTAGACCAGCAGTAGGAACTACAGTAATAGCACAAGCACTAGCTCTATAGCAGACACAACAGTGGCTACAACAACAGCCACTACTGACATCAGCCATCCTGCGTTGACGTCACTACTGACGTCACTACTGACATCAACAACAAAAAAATTGAACATCAACAACAATAACCCTGTAGATGACACAACAACAGCTGCTCGCGTAAGTCAACCTAGACTGACGTCATTGCTCATGTCACTACGGACATCAGTAGCACAAAAAGAATAAACCAAAGGAGAGGCACCGTGACGGACAATGGGGAGGGTTCCTCGTCTACTGGAGGACCCTTTTTCCTGTCGCACCTATAGCAGTTGCAGCAACAACATCAGCTGTAGCAGCTACCGCTGCTACAAAAACCACTATAGCAGTAGTAGTAGTAGCAACAATAGCAACAGCAGTAATAGCAACAACCGTCAACACTACAACAGTAGCAGCATCAACTGTAGCAGCCGTAGTAGCACCCGCCGCAACAGTGGTAGCAGTAGCAGGAGCAGTAGCAACTGTCACTTCTATGATAGTTGCAATAACCGTAGGAGCAGTAGCAGATACAATAGCAGCATCCGTAGCAGCAATAGCAGCACCAGCAGCCATAGCAACATCTGCCACCGCAATAGACGTAACAGCAGCCATTGCATTAGACGCAACAGCACCAACACCCCACATGCTCTGTTTTCGATCATGCTGGCTTGACATATTTGCACGCCGCCTTACACCAGGAGCTCAAAAAGTCGACACAACAACTAGCTGCACTTCAGCCGCTGACACAGTTGTCGCAACAATGACCGGAGGAGTAGCATTAGCAGCCGCAGCAGCAACCACAACAATAGCGCCTGCAAGCACCCTTTGTTCCATCTGGATACACGAGCCTTGCAATGGTTTATGCCACACAGTACCTGCCGCAACAACACACCCAACACCAGTGGCAGACGGTGACGTCAGTCCTAGGCCCCACTCTAGGTGCCGGCCGCAGGCCAATGGACTTTGAAACCCCACTGTCGTAGCTTCAGTCTGGCGAGCAGTTCCGGAGCTGGGAGCTCAGCTTTCGGATCTGGGTACTGGGTGAGGGCCTGTGGCCCGACTACGTCCTACCCTTCGACGCAACCCAGGTCGACCAGGTATATGACGCCAGTCGCGTCGTGTGTGCCCTCATCCCGGTTGCCCCTCTAGCTGCACGTCTTGCCCTCGAGCCCTTCCTCGGCGACTTCACCATTGCAAGCCTCCCTAACCTCGCAGCTGCATGGCACACACTCACGCGCCCTTGTTGCCTCTCCAACGAGGCTGAGACCAGTCGCCTGTTTCGGGAGTTCAACTCCCTCCGCATGGGGGTGATCGCGACGGTCACCTCGTATTGGCAGAGCGCAGAGGACATCTTACGCCACCTCGAAGTCGCTGCGCCAGCCCCTTTCTCCACGCTTTTGACCATCAAGCGCGGTGCCACCGACGCTTTCTCTGACGTCTTCATTCACTACTCCGAGGAGGTTCTCGTCGTGATGGTCGCCCAGGGCACCCTCATGCCCTGGGAATACGAGCTCTTCCTCCGCATCGAGGAGGCTCATGAGGAGTCACGTATCCAGTGCACAGAGTCTCTCGCATCTCTTTCCGTCGCCTCAATGGCTGTTTTTGCCCCCGTAGTAGCAGCGTCTTGCGGAGGAGCCTCCTCCTCCGGCAAGAAGAAGCGCAAGGGCAAGAAGGGCAAGGGCCCATAGTAGCAGTCCAACGGATCCGGCGGCACCAGCCTCGGCTGCCATAATTGTGGTCAGTCAGGCCACGGGTGGTACACGTGTCCACTCCTGACAGACGATGCATTATCGCCACCATGCGTTGCCAGCGCGAGCGTGGCCACGCAATCGATGCCCTGACTGTCGCTACTCCTGCTACATCCGCACAACATGGGACAGCTCCACCGTAGTATCATGAGTAGCCGTCCACGCCCGCTCCTCCATCACCAGTGCCTTCCTCCTTCCTGGACTCCGGTGCCGTCACGCTACAGTCGGTGTACTCCGTCGGACCGTTCGCCACGAGCGTCAGTTGGAGCAGTTCATCGCACTCCAGCTCCGCCTTCCTCGTCCTCTTTCCCAGGGAAGTGCAAGCTACATCGTCACTGGTTCTCTTGCACTACCCTATATGATAGAGTTTGTGCTATAGTCATGCCCTATACCTTTGTCCACTCTGTCCTCTACCATTCCCTCCCCACTTGCTTTGTTTCGCGATGATGTCACCTGGCTAGATGACTGAGAGCACCGATTTGCACCCCCTTCCATTACGTCTGTGTCCCTTGCTCACTGCCACGTGGCTGCTCATGATCTGGCGACACCTGTCCTGGACTCGTCTTAGACTTGGATCATTAACTCTAGGCCACCCTTTACATGACGGCCTCACGCGAGGCCTTCAGTGTCCTTGGCCCCGTCACTGATGTCACTGGTATTCGGACGGGTTCTGGTCAGGCCTTACCCATTTGTGGCGTTGGTGTCGTTTGTTTCCTTGGTCCTGCTGGCGGTTTCTTCGTGACGGACGTCCTCTTCGTCCTTGGTCTTGAGCTTAGCCTTCTGCCTGTCACCACACTTGACCGCATGAGCATGGACGTCGTGCACTCCCGTGGTGTCGGCATTATGTTGTTGTGTCCTTCTGGCTATTTCGTCTTACATGCCACTGCCTGTGGTAACTTGTGGCACATTCCGCGCTTGTTTGCACCTTCCTCCAACTCCTCGCCACCTGCCGACACTGGCCATGTGTTTGTCACCAGTTCGCTCTCTCCGCAACACACATGTCTCATGCACCGCTGCCTTTTCCACGTCCACTCTGCTGCTATCGAAAGCATGCTTTGCACACAACCAGCCAAGGGTCTTGATCCAGACTCGTTTCCTCTGCCGTGTCCCACTGAGTGTATCGACTGTGGTCAAGGGAAGATGGACCGGTCTACCTACCCCCTGTCCACATCTCGAGCGTCGGGACCCTTGGACTTGGTCCATTCTGATGTCATGGGTCCCCTTTTGACAGAGTGCGTCGGGAAGCACGGAAGCTACATCCTGACCCTCACCGACAACTAATCTCACTACTGCTAGATCTTCTGTCTTCCACAGAAGAGCGATATTGTCCCCACCATTAGGGACTGGCTTGTCCGTGCTGAGCGTGAGTGTGGCTGCCCTCTCCGCCGCTTCTGCTCTGATCATGGTGGCTAGTTCATTTGGGAGAGCACTCTTCCTTGCATCCCATTGCGTCCATCACCAGACGTTGGCGCCGTACATGCCAGCCCAAAACAGTGTCTCCAAATGGTGGAATCGCACCATGGCCGCCGCCGTCTGTACCATGCGGGTCAAGTCTGGTCTCTCTGATGGCTTCTACTTTGAAGCCATGACCTACATGACGTGGGTCTGGAACCGAATTCCTCACGGACCCCTTCCCCGCTAGTCCACACCATACCAGCACTGGTGCGGCGAGCGCACCGATCTTCACCCGGCTCGTGTCTGGGGTTGCGTGGTCATCGTTTGGTTGCCTGTCTCACACCAGGGCAGCAAGCTCGAACCTCGCGTATGACCCTGTACCTTCCTCGGCCTCTCGCTTCAGTCAAAGGCATGGCACTTGTGGGATCCTTCCCTGCAATGCATAGTCGAGTCATGGGACACCCTCTTCTTTGAGGACCTATTTCCCCACGATCTCGTTCGCTCCGGTGCGTCGATGTTCCTCCCGTCGCGTGGGGGAGTGGTGGGGCCGTCCTCTATTCAGTCGTTTCTGGGCTTCCCATCGTGTGCGCCCGCTGACCCCTCAGGCCCGGCTACCCCTTCTATTTCCACCAACCCTCCGAGCCAGCTGCCCCATCCGTGTCCGCCAGCCCCTCTGGACCGGCTGCCCCGTTCGTGTCTGCCAGCCCCTCTGGGTCAGCTACCCAGCCGGTGTCCGCCAGCCCCTCACTGCCGGCTGCCCCGTCTGTGTCAGCCAGCCCCTCTGGGCCGGCTTCCTTGCCCGCGTTTCCTAGCCCCTCAGGGCCGGCTGTCCCGTCCGTGTCCGCTAGCTCCTCATGGCCGGCTGCCCCGTCTGTGTCCACCAGCCCCTTAGGGCCGGTTGCCCCATTTGTGTCAACCAGCCCCTTTGGCCCGTTCGTGTCAACCACCTCCTCCGGGCCGGCTGCCCCATCCGAGTCTGCTACCTCCACCGGGCCGGCTGTCCCGTCCGAGTCCGCAACCTCCACCAGGCCCGCTGCCCCGTCAGTGTCAGCCCGCTACACATGTGGTCCAGAAGGGAGCCTTCGACCCAGGCCGACATTGAGCACTCAGGCTACTTCCTTGCGTCCTCTGGTGCCACGACCCCTTGTCACCAAATGAGGCTCCATTCCTCCTAGCAAACCCACTCCCACAGTTTTGAGTGGGGACATTGGCACGAAGGCGCTTGGCCTGGCCAGTTTTTCAGTCATCACTGACCTGCATCCGGGATCGACTTTAGGCTACGCCTTGCTCCATCAGGAGCACCAACGTGTTGTTGCAGCCACAATCACGCACTTGCCACCAGGGGCACGAGACGCACTCGCCCTCACTGTCTGTCCCACAGAGTGACCGGTGGACCCATCCACCCTACGTGAGGCTCGGGCATCTCTGGAGGCCACATACTGGGAGGCAGCATGCACCGAGGAACTTGCTGCATCTCGACAACATGAGGTCTACGAGCTTGTCGACCTACCCGCCGGCCGAAAGGTCATCGGCGCCAAATGGGTCCTCCGGCAAAAGTGGAAGTCAGATGGGTCATTGGACAAGTACAAGGCCCATCTTACGACCAAGGGGTTTGCAGAGGTCCCCGGGGTTGATTATGACCTGATCTTTGTACCGATAGGTCGTTTCTTGACTAGCCAAGCGTTGTTCAGCCTAGTTGCCCAACACGGGTGGGAGCTGCATCAGATGGATCTGAGCAACGCCTTTCTCCATGGCTCTCTGGAGGGCGAGGAGCTCTACTTGGTGTAGCCCCTAGGCTTCAATGATGGCTCCGGCAAGGTTTGGAAGGTGCAAAAGGCTCTTTACGGCCTAAAGCAGTCACAGCGCTACTGGAACCAGGAGATCACTCACACGCTTTTGAGTGGTGGTGTCCTCCGCAGCACTGTCGACCCCGAACTGCTCATATGTCCCCGAGGCTAGCCCTTTGTCACTATCCTGGTCTATGGTGATGACCTACTCATCGCGTCGCCAGAGGCAGTTGCCATCCGGTGGGTCAAGGACCTGCGCATGCTGCCTACCAGATGAAGGACCGCGTGTCAGCATGACTCTTTTTGGGTTTGGAGCTTGAGAATGATCGCTCCATGGGCATCATGCACGTCCATCAGGCCGCCTACGTCCACATCCTTTCCGTGCACTTCGCTGAGGACCTGCCCCTCTTGCCGAGAGCAGCCTCATCCATGTCAGCCGATGGTCAGGCAATGCGCAAGAGCCCTGATCCAGCCGTGGTGGGGGAGCCAGTCGATGTGACGGCATACTTGTGTATCATCGGGTCAGTGATGTTCCTGGCGACGATGACACATCCAGACATTGCGTGCGATGTCAACCTCCTGGCACAATTCTCTTAAGAGCCACGTTGCCTTCACTTCGAGGCCGCAATCCAAGTACTGCGCTATGTCGTCTCAACTCCATGCCAAGGCCTCATGTTCGGTCGGCAGTTGCTTGCTGTGGTGGCAGGCTATACTAACTTTGACTGGACTGGCAGTCCGGAAGGTAGGATTCGCACTGGCTGGATCTTTCATTTTGGCGGCGCGGCTATGTCCTAGCACAGCAGCAAGGAAGGCTAGATTGCATGTACCGCTGCTGAGGCCATTGTCCGATTTGCGTCAGTCAGTTCCATCCATCACGCTGCCCTGTGACAAAGACAGTGCCATTGCCATTGCTAACAATGACGGCGTGCATCACACTCACACAATGCATATCAATGTCGAGTATCGCTATGTGCATTTATTGTTGCATGATGCAGCATCAGTATTGTGTGGATTGAGACGGCACTGTAGTTGGCTGACTTCTTGACCGAGGTACTGAAGCGTGACTCATTCAAGAAGGCTGTGAGTGCCGTTGGTGTGCGTCTGTGAGGTCCTCTCTTTCCTTCTCCCTGCCCCTACCCGCTTGGTCTCTATGTTCTCTGCCCGTCCATGTGCACTGCGCGTGTGCGTCATGGGGGAGTGTGTTGGTTTTTCACGCATCTCTCATCGTACTCTGTTATGTCCTCCCAGCTTGTGTACATCGGCGTGTAGATGAATGACGGTGAGACGTGACGCTACTAGAGTGTCGTCTGGTGGAGCTGACGCATGATGAGGCCCACTCATAGTTTTCTGGAGCCTGATGAATCTGGGGCAGCCCTCAGGGAGGTGATCAGGCTCACCAAAAGCC
>SZWC01008755.1:25404-43481 GCA_023375785.1 Penium margaritaceum
TGACCCGATGACTCGCAGGTACGTGGTCACGTCAACTGGCTCCCCCACAACAGCTGGGTCAGGGATCTTCAGCTTCACCTGGCCATCGGGCGACATGGGTGAGGATGCGCTCGGCACGAGTGGCAGGTCCTCGGCGAAGCGAGTGGACAGGGTCTGCACATAGGCAGCCTGGTGGACGTGCAGGATGCCCTGGGAGCGATCATGCTCAAGCTCCATGCCCAGGAAGACTCGGGCGGAGCCAAGGTCGTTCATCTGGTAGGCGGCGTGCAGCAAGTCCTTGACGCGCTGGATGGCGGCCGTGTCTGGCGACGCAATGAGGAGATCATCGACGTAGACCAGAACCGCGGCGAAGGTCTGACCTCGCGGACTGATAAACAGTGCGGGGTCAGCGGTGCTGCGCTGGAGGCCGCCACGGAGAAGCGTGCTGCTGATCTCCTGGTTCCAACACCGAGGTGACTGCTTCAGGCCATAGAGGGCCTTCCGTAGCCGCCAAACTCTCCCAGTGCCGTCGTCGAAGCCTGGGGGCTGCGTCATGTAGAGCTCCTCACCCTCCAGTGAGCCATGGAAGAATGCGTTACTCACGTCCATCTGATGCAGCTCCCACCCATGCTGGGCAACCAAGCTGAAGAGCGCCCGGCTAGTGGAGAACCGACCGACTGGGGCGAAGATCTGGTCGTAATCGATTCCAGGGACCAGCGCGAACCCCTTTGCTGTAAGGCGGGCCTTGTACTTGTCCAAGGACCCGTCAGGCTTCCACTTGCGCCGAAAGACCCACTTGGCACCGATGACCTTCCGACCTGGAGGAAGGTCGACGAGGTCAAACACGTGGTGCTGTCGCATAGCAGCGAGCTCCTCGGCACAGGCAGCATCCCAATGTGCAGCCTCAGGAGAGGCTCGAGCCTCGCGTAGGGTGGAAGGGTCCTCTGGGCGCGCTGTGGACCGGACTGAGAGGGCATGTGCATCACGAGCCCCAGGTGGGATGCGGGCGAGTGCAGCCACAACAGCATGCCGATGCTCGTGATGAAGCATGGCGTAGCCCAGTGCAGAACCTGGATGAAGGTCTGCGATGATGGCGGAAGTGGACAGGCCGAGAGCCTTTGTGCCAGGGTCCCCACTCACGACCATGGGAGTGGAGGAGACACGTGGAGCTACAGGGGGTCGAGGTGCTGCGGGACGCGGAGCGACGATCTGGCCTCTCACTGTCGGCCGAGGTCGGAGGCTGCCGCCTGGGCCACGTGTGTAGCGCGGTCGGGCAGAAGACGATCCTGAGTCTGACGGGTCAACGGAGGCGGACGGGGCAACTGGTCCGGAGGAGCTTGTGGAAGTGGCAGGCGCTGCTGGTCCGGGGGAGTCAATCGGCCCAGAGGAGCCAGTAGACGCGACAGGCGCTGCTGACTCGGAGGGGCTAGCGGACGTGACAGGGACTGTCGGCCCGGAGGGGCGAGGGGACGCGACTGAGGCTGCTGGTCCGGAGGGGCCAGCGGACGCGACAGGAGCTACAGGCCCAGAAGGGCTAGTAGATGCGACAGGCGCTGCTGGCCCGAAGGGGCCAGCGGACGTGGCAGGGGCTGCTGGCCCGGAGGGAACAGCGGACGCGACAGGTGCTGCTGGCCCGGACGGGACAACGGACGCGACAGGTGCTGCTGGCCTGGACGGGACAGCAGACGCGACAGGTGATGCTGGCCCGGACGGGACAGCGGACACGACAGGTGATGCTGGCCCAGACGGGACAACGGGCGCGACAGGTGCTGCTGGCCCTCAAGGGCTAGTGGATGCGACTGGGACCGTTGGCCCGGGGGGGCCAGTGGACGCGACAGGGGCTACCGGCTCAAAGGGACGGGGTGATGTGTCACCCGGAAGCGACAGGACGGAGGACGGACTCACCACTCCCCCACGCGACGGGAGGGACACGGACGAGCCGGACCGGATGAGGTCGCGGGGAAACAGGTCCTCGAAGAAGAGGGCATCGCGGGACTCGACGATGCAATGTCGGGATGGGTCCCAGAAGCGCCAGGCCTTGGACTGACGAGACACCCCGAGGAAGGTGCAGGGGCGTACGCGGGGGGCGAGCTTGCCGCCCTGCTCTGGGGCGGGCAGCCACACAACGGTGATGCAGCCCCAGACGCGAGCGGGGCGGAGGTCAGCGCGCCGACCGCACCAGTGCTGGTAGGGCGTGGACTGGCGGGGAAGGGGACTGTGGGGAACCCGGTTCCAGACCCAGGTGATGTAGGCCATGGCTTCAAAATAGAAGCCGTCAGAGAGACCAGACTCGACGCGCATGGTGCGAACGGCGTCAGCCATGGTACGGTTCCACCGTTTGGAGACGCCGTTCTGGGCGGGTGTGTAGGGCGCAGACGTCTCATGGTGGATCCCGCGGGAGGCGAGAAAGGTCGTGGCCTCACCCAGGTACTCGCCACCACGATCGGAGCGAAAGCGGCGAAGGGGGCGGCCACACTCGCGCTCCGCGAGGACAAGCCAGTCCTGAATGGTTCGGGCAACATCGCTTTTCTGCCGGAGGCAGAAGACCCAGCGGTAGCGAGAGTAGTCTTCCGTAAGAGTGAGGACATAGCGGCCATGCTCACCGACAGACTCAGTGGGGAGAGGGCCCATGACATCCGAGTGGACAAGGTCAAGAGGGGCGGACGCGCGGGAGGAAGACAGGGGGTATGTGGACCGGTGCATCTTCCCCTGAGCGCAGTCAATGCACTCAGTGGGGCACGGGAGAGGAAAAGTCTCCGGGTCAAGGCCCTTGGCCGGCTGGGTGCGAAGCATGCTCTCTACGGCGACCGAGTGGACGTGGCAAAGGCGGCGGTGCAAGAGGCGGGTGTGCTGTGGAGACAGCGTGCTGGTGACAAACACATGACCTGTGGCTGTCGACGGGGAGGAGACGGGAGGGGAAGAGGAGAGGCGGGGAACGTGCCACAAGTTGCCACGAGCTGTGGCGTGCAGGATGACAAGACCAGACGGACGCAACGACACAGTGCCGACACCACGCGAGTGCACAACATCCATGCTCATGCGGTCAAGGGCAGTCACGGACAGGAGGCTGAGCTCGAGACCAGGGACAAAGAGAACATCGGTCAGGAAGACGTCACCGGCTGGACCACGAAAACGAACGACGCCAACCCCACGGACAGGCAACACCTGTCCGGAACCTGTCCGGACACCGGAGACATCGCCGACAGGACCGAGCATACTGAAGGCCTCGCGAGAGGCCGTCATGTGATGCGTGGCCCCGGAGTCGATGATCCAGGTCTCAGCAGGGTCCTGGACAGGGGTCGCCAGATCACTCACGGTCACGTGGCAGCAAGCGAGGGACGAGGACGCGGTGGAAGGGGGCGCAAAACGAGACTGCCAATCATCAAGCCATGCGATGTCGTCAAGAAGTGGGGTGGAGGAGACCACGGGAGACGACGAGATAGACGAAGAAAGAGGACACGACCGTAGCTCAGTCTCAGTCATGCAGTCATCAGAGTACACTTACTGTTGATTATAAATTGCTCAAATGTCCCAAATTCTCAACCGTGCTCTACCTTGAACTTCTACCTGATCACCATCTACGCTCCGATCGGCATAACACTTTGTATCAGAGCGCAGCGATGTTGGAGAGGCAACTTACTTTACGAATCCTGAGGATTACCTCACACAAGTTGTCCATGCATCTCGCACGTCAAGACTTCACAGACTTCGTGGTTACGACATGAAGCGAGCGAGCCCATCCGACGACCAGCAGCGAGTCTTCGACGATGACTTCGGCGATGGAGGAGCAGGACATGCCTATCCACGCGAACGTTGAAGCGGCAGCGAATGCTAGCGTGGCAGGCTACGTGGCAGCTGGGTCGACCACAAAGGCTCCGACAACAAACCTAGTCGCGGATCCGACGGCGGTAAATCAGCCGCCCCTACTGACAGGCTTGACGTCTGAAGCAGGAACTACAGGTGGCACCGAATAACAGGCGCGGATCAACAAGGAACTGGCAAACTGTATCCCCGCACTTGAGGGGATCAACAGCCATTTGCTCCAACAACTCAACGTCTCAATGGGAGGCTCTTCACAACGCAAGCGTATGGGAGGCGGTGCTGATAGAGAGAGAAACACCCAACTCTCGAGCGAATCCAAGATTCTTCCAGCCCCTTCTAAACCGTTTGATCATGCGAATTCCAAGGGACCGACGGTTCGGCTGTGGTTGACAAGTCTGGAGGTGTACTTCACCGCTACTTTGGTCAACGACAATCGGAAGAAGATTGAACTCGTGGCCGCGCTTTTGGTGGTCTGATCTAAAGGCCATCCAACAATAGTAGGAAATCGGCAGGACCTCCTCAATGCCCAACGACGCCCGTCTCATATTGCAGACCATACGCATTCTACTCTTGGAGTAGATCAACCCGTAATGGCAAGACGCGCTGACGCCGCCAACCAAATGGAACGAGTTCTTATACGCAATGCTCACATGATTTGGATGACCAAATGAGAAGTCCGACGCTTGGTACAAGCTCCAGCGTCCCCGTCAGCACTCTAACATGACAGAGAACACACGAAGATTCTATGAGATCATCACAGGTGCAGACATCGCCTTCGACGACCTCTGTTTTCACTACAAAAATAGCCTCAAGCAAGACATCTGTTGAGCGATCACCATTTTCGACATCCAAAACAATTTATCACGGATGATCAGAGCAGCAGAGAGGATCGACAACGCGGACTACAACGTTGGAATCCAAGAATCCTACAGGTGGCGACCTCCCAACCACAATTAAAATGGAAATGGAAAAGGTTCATCGGGGGACTCATCAACTCCGATGGAAGTGGACGCCATCAACCAGAGAGCCATGCGCGCCTGCTACAATAATGGAAACCTCAGACACATCGCTTGCAATTGCTGAAGGAAGAAGCAGGCCAAAAGAGGGTGGAATTCAAAGAAAGATGAGTCGGGAAATGGCAAAGGGCGAGAGTGAAAGGCGTGACTGTTGTCCAAGTGGAGCGATCTGCTCCAAACGATCACCCATCTGTACGGCCGTCGACACCGCAAAGTGTTTATGAGATCACAAAGTTCGACGAGGGGTACGTGGACGACCAACCAATGATATTGCTAAAAGTGCAACCCCGAGGTTGCACGAGTTGCAGAACGGTATAGGCACCATTGGATGGAGGACCTTCTCACAGTTCTGTAAGCAACGACATGGTTGGAAAACTGTGTTTGTATACTGAACCAGATGTATGTGAAGGAAAAAACCGTCGATGTGATATTGCAAGTACGGAGAATCTCATAACCACTACGACTGTAAGTGGGGTTTCTATGGGATGTAATGGTCTGGATATCATTTCCTATGAGTGACCACAAAATCATTCTCGGACGGGATTTTCTGTACAAGCACAATCTGCAGGTTGACTGGAACAGTGGTGACGTCTACGTGGAAATCAACTTCGCCAAGCGACAACTTCCGCGAGTGGGGTATAAGATGACAACGGAAGCAGTAGAGGTGGAAGCGACAGAAGAAGCCATGGTAGCCAAGAAACGACAACGTACACAACTGATACCACTCAACGTGGCCAAATACTACGTACGACGAGGAGCTCGTATGTGGTTCATACATTTAAAGCCTATGGAGGAAACGGAAGTGGCAGCAACTCATCCATCGGCGTCATCGGCCTCGTCAGCCTCACCAGCCTTATCGGCATGAACAAAGTTTGCGATGGTAATCAAAGAGTCTGCACCTCTTATTGAAGAGTTTGCGGACATCTTCCCCGAAGAACTACCAAAAACCCTACCGCCTCAGCGCGACATTGACCATTGCATTGAGCTGAAACCGGGTAATCATTCCACGGTTCGAGGAGCCTATCAAATGAGCGATTACGAGCTGACCGAGCTAAAAGAAGCAACTCGTTGAGATGCTTACTCAAGTGTTCATCTGCCCATCCACGTCACCATACACCATACCAATACTTTAACAAAATGAAAACAGGTAAATGTGGATGTGCGTGGACTATCGGGCGTTGAACGACGCTACCATCTTCCCGCCACCCTCTTCCCCGAGCCGACGAACATTTCAACCAACTCCGGTGAGCTCGAATTTTCACCAAAATTGATCTACAGAACCATTATCTCGAGATCTGCTTGAGAGACGCCGACATCGAAAAGATGGCGTTCCGAACACACTACGGGAATTTTGAGTTCACGATCATGCCGTACCGACTCACAGATGCACCAACAACATTCATGGCGGCGAGGAACAACATTTTCCACCCATACCCTGATGATTTTTTTGGTGTACCTCGACAACATTCTGGTGTACAGCAACACCTCGGAGGAGCATATGGATGCCTCCGAAAAGTCCTCGAAGTTCTACAAAGAGAGATTTTTTTTGGAAAAATCTCAAAGTGTGAATTTAAACACCGTTCGATTGGGTTTTAGTGTCACGTCTCAACGGCGGATGGATCACTATGGATAAAAACAGTGGTAGAAATCGTTGATTGGCCGACACCAACCAATGTTCGAGATGTTCAACTTTTTCTTGGATCCTGTATTTACTATAGGCACTTTGTACGTGACTACGCCCGAGTGTCAACGCCTCTCTCTGATCTCACTCGAAAGGAAAACAAGTGGCGATGGGGAGACAGCGACAAGAAGCGTTTGCCGCTTTGTGGTACGCTTTGACCTCCGCAACAACGCCACAATTAGTCGATCCAATGGTCGACTACGTCATTGCTACGGACATCCCAGATTGAGCAATCAGTGCGGTCCTCCTACAAGATCATGGCAACGGAGAGCAACCGGTTGCATACATATCGTGAAAGCTGCGGAGACCAGAACTCAACTACGACATACACGAGAAGGAGATGCTCGCGGTCGTACATGCATTTAAGACATGGCGGTTCTATCTTGACTGCCGCCGATGCATCATACGCATAGACCACCATGCCCTAAAATATTTAAAGACGAGGTCAAACCTCAGTCGATGTCAGACCCGATGGATGGAGATCCTCAAATCCGGGTTTGACAACGATATCGAGTACCGGCCAGATAAAACTATCTGCGCACAGCCAACGTGCGGACGCGCTCAGCCGCTGACCAGATCTGATGGCTGAGCAGCCACACTACATGTGCAGCGAGATTCGTACCTTGAGCAGTTGTTCACAGGAGGCTACGACCAGCATGGCGGATATGACAAAGCAAGTTTCTGGTACGACGCACCCTATTGGCGGCGACAATTCACTTGCCAGGTGGTCGTTTCCCTGAACAGTAAACTCCATCGCATGCTACTCAAAGAATGCCACGATACCGGACTAGGTGCACACTTCGGAGAAGAGAAGACGTTGAAAAACCTCGTAAAATACTATTATTGGGACAACATGCAAACCGACATGGCCATTTTCTGCAAACACTACGACACGTGTCAGCGACAAAAATCTCGTCACACGCGGTGACCCGGACTTCTACAGCCACTCCCCATTCCAACGAAACCATGGACCAACATCTCCATGAACTTCGTCACAGGATTACCACTCACACCCAAGGGATATGACGCAATTCTTATGATATGACAGGTTTTCCAAAATGTCTCACTTTATTCTGATGGCACCCATTGTCACCGCTGAAGGAACAGCGCGGTTGTTTCTAAACAACATTGTACGGCTACACGGCGTGCCAAGAACCATCACAAGAGACAGGGACGGTCGATTCACCAATCGTTTTTGGTGCAAACTGATGACTCACTACGGCAGTCGGATCCAGCTTTCAATGGCATTCCACCCTCAAACTAACAGACAAACGGAGTGGACCAATCAGACGCTCAAACAACTTCTCCGAACATTATGTGAACCTCACAGGATCGCTTGGGAAAAAACCTCCCGACCGCCAAAATCACATATGGTTTGGCAATCTCCATCATAGCGGGTAAGACTCCGTTTGAAGTGGTATATGGTAAACTTCTTCCCACACCAGCTGGACTACAGAGCCAGAGCAACATTCCTGCGGTTCATTTCCAATGCTCCGACTTCTCCACCATCTAGGATGAAACACGACGGACACTCACGAAGACACAAGGGAGGATGAAAAGAGCAGTGGACCGACATCGTAGCGACGATATGTTTGCCGGTGGCGAAAAATTTCTTCTCAGTTTGGCAAACCTCAAACTCCACAGAGCCAAATGTTCAAAGCTCAAACCCCATTGGTTGTGAGATTGAGCGCATGAAAATCCCCGTGGTCGCGTAACTCAAAAATCCCTGACACTATGCAACTTCACCCATTGTTCCATATCAGCAGAATAAAGCATTACCAAGACCCCGGAGAAAACTTCCCCGGCAGGGATGTGCCTCCCCCTCCACCTGTACAAATGGACGAGGACAAAGAGTACATGATCGAGGACATCCTTGGCCATCGACGACATGGCAAAACAACACAACATCTTGTCAAGTGGAACGGCTCTAACGTCGCTCATAACAGCTGGGAATCCTACAAAAAAAACCTCCGCGACGTTGATCACCTGATTGACGGATACTACCACCGGGCCACATCTTACGCGTGCCAGGGACGTCGTGGCTAAAGGGGGTGGAAGTGTTACGGACCAGACATACACGAGTCCCTAATCTTTCTGAGTGGGAATTTCTGTCATTACAAGAATTGCCCACCGCACGTCAAGAGCTCAATTTGCAACCCCATGGTCTAGGGCAATTCGGCCAACTGTCCTTGCCCTCCGGCGAACCTTCTCGCACTTTCGGACAACTTCGACCACTGTCAAGAATCGACAACAGAAGTGTCACGGCCTTCTGGTCGACTAGTTGACGCATCGAGATACATAGATATTTATAAAGATACATCACGCATCCTTTCCATTGATCTTCGAAGTTCCCTGATTCCTTGACGGATCTTCATGATCCAACCACTCACGACTTGATTCCACACGCGTCGCCTGACGATAGACCCAACGACCCCGACTACTTCTCATTTGTAACTTGACACTTGTATTTATGTGTTTGATCATTTTTATACTTGTCATCAAAATAAACTTATCGCTAATTATAAATTGTTTAAGTGTCCCAAATTCCCAACCATGTTCTGTCTCGCAACTTCAACTTGTTCACCATCAACGCTCCGTTCGGCAACACATTGCTAGCATTGATTGCCAGATGACGCAAAATAGCGCAACGTAAACTACAAACCAAGAAGCATAATGGAAGATCAAGTATGCAGGCCCATTGAATTGATAGGTTTTTAAAGGGAGTTCAAAGAAGAAATGACAATAGAGATGACAAAGGGGATTATCGAGGCCATATAGTCCAAGGCACGAAAGGAAGCAACGTCCAATTAATTCATCTTCACAAAAGAAAGGAAAGTTTTGCATGAATTGGAGTTCATGGAACACGTTTAGTATGGGATAGGAATGGATCAAATTACTACGATAAAAACATAATGACTACATTTGTGTTCCTCCTGGGAAGGTCTAGAGGATAGTGTGCAAACTTATTTTTCTACTTTCAAAGAGCATGTGTGTGTAACATGTGTGTCTCTAGCTCCTGTACTTAGGCCGTTGTCCAAGTCTGCATAAGGACATGCAGAGCTTGCTCCAGTCATCCTTGGGGGCAATCGTCATTAACGAAACGTGCAGGAAGACTCAAATATTTTGAGTCTCCGTAGGCCCGTTTCTGTATGTACCATGTCCCCTCATTCTGGGTCCGAAATGAGGGACACTATTACTTCAAAATCATGATTTTGTACAAGATTTCCATAAGCACAACTCAAAGTTTGTTTTAAACAAACTCGATTTCTATTTTTGATGCGATGGCACAAAATCGTCGCATGCGAGGCACATCCAGCGATTTTGCACTGGCACTTTTGCATTTCTCTCATACCTCACCCCTCTCTCTCTCTCTCTCTCTCTCTCTCTCTCTCTCTCTCTCTCTCTCTGTCTCTCTCTCTCTCTCTCTCTATGTGTGTGTGTGTGTATATCCCTCGTCTCGCTCATTCAAGTAGGCAAGGAGGAGAGGGCGAGGACGAGGGCTCGAGGCCACAAGCCTTGGCCCTTGAGGCCTCGCAGCCTCATGGCCGCCGATCAAGCCACCAGCTCAATCGGCGGCTGGTGGCTTGCCGACGGATGGCCGGACAATCACTTGACCGGTCACCGGCCACCCGCTGGCTACCGGCCGGCCACCGGCCAACCCTTGTCATAGCGAAAGGTGGCTCACAACCACCCCCTCGCTAACATGAGGTGGGAGGGTCAAACCAGCCCTCCCGCTACATTTCTCCTCACTTAGTATAAGCCGTCCCCATTCATGAGCAACAAATGAGAATGCCACATAGTGACTTGTCAAGATTGTGAAAGAAAATAAAAAATTCCAGTCACCAGCTAAACATGAACACGTTCATGGAACTTGGACCTAAGTGATAGCTTGTCGGTCAGTATGGCTAGTGGCCTCCCCCGTTCAGACCGGAGTATCCGTGCGACAACTATGTTGGGAGTCCCCAATTTCCTATCGTTGATGTCCATGAATTCCTGCCACACATGGATTTGTACAATTTGCTAGCTCGATCCAATACTCGTTGACCACCCCTGCAGACAACCAAGATTCAGGCTCCCATGAGTTACGTTTGTATATCCAAAACCGGCCCAATGAATGAGATATTCCCTAACAATCTACAATCTGAGTGTACAATCTCGATGTTGGAGTAAGCAAAGATTCCCATTATGGCCGTCGACAGCAAGGACTCCCAATAGTGGCAAAATGGTTCCTTCTACTGTGTATGGAGTCATCGGGCTCACATGAAACGCGTCATGTATCTTCATACACAGTGGAAGCAGCAGTCACTATGCAACTGGCTCGATGCGTTCAATGGTGGGAAACGACCCAATCCACTTCGGTAGACGTTTTGATGACTTCAGCCAAAGGTTCTTAGTGCAAAGCAGCATTTTGTCACCGATGTCAAACGAGACCTCGTG
This sequence comes from Penium margaritaceum, assembly GCA_023375785.1. Lineage (NCBI taxonomy): Eukaryota > Viridiplantae > Streptophyta > Zygnematophyceae > Desmidiales > Peniaceae > Penium > Penium margaritaceum. The sequence goes on from SZWC01008755.1 coordinate 36,340, forward strand.
GCGACTTTTGTCAGCATATGCTTTTTGTTGTTGCCGAGCAGCTTGAAGGTGACCATTCGCCTCCAAGATCAAGGAGTCTATGTGTACGGTAAAGGCTTAATCAGAAGAAACCTATCCTCTTATAATCCCACTCTTCACCAATAACAAGGGGACCACTGGATGCCAACCACTGTTCAACACGATCGGTGTGAACTTTGTGGATTCGTTCACCGAGTTGTTCACTACAAACTCTGCTAGTGCAAGGAATTCGTCCCAGACACTCATGGCAGGGTCTACGTAAATGCAGAGCATCTGCTCTAGAGTGTGTTTGTCCATAGGTCTGAGGGTGTAACGCTGTCGACATTTGTGACTCGCTACCGAAGTAGTCATGCTCCTTTTTCCTGAACTTATAGGCAAATTTTCTATCGTGATTGAAGATGATGCACAACGGAAAGTCGTGGTGCTTTAGGACACCCTCAAAGAAGAGACGAGTAGTCTTATATGCATCAGTGGTTGTAGGAATGAAGTTTGTCATCTTAGTCAGAAGACCTACAACCACTAGTATTACACTGTGGCCATGGGCCGTGTCTGGAAGACCAGTAAGAAAGTCCATGTCGACGCACTTCCATGAAGTCCCAGGGATGGGAAGCTGTTGGAGGAGTCCAGTTGGTGTTTTTTTACTGACCTTGTTCCGAAGACATGGCTCGCGTTTCATGCAATACTTGCAAAAATTGGCACTCCATCCTGGCCACCAATAGTGGTCCAAGGATACTTGTCCGGTCTTTTGAGGTCCCACATTATCTGCGACCGGCTGGTCGTGGAACTACAAGATAATATTTACCTGAAGGTCTCCGTGCAACCTCTACCTATCCGTATTTGTCCAGATTTTGTGTCTTGATTCCAAGAGTCCACATAGCATCCCATTCAAAACCTGTTTTGCAAAACCGTTGTAGTGGGTAGTCTCTCGAGGTGGTTATCGCAAAAGTACAAGGGGGTCGGGTGTTTATACTATTGATGTCACAATAGCCATGAAACACATATTGACCTCAGTTTTTGCTATAATTTCCACAGGCTGAAAGGTTACCGGATCAGCCACGATGATGCGTCCTAGCCGATATTCTAATGTGAACAAGAATCGGCTCAGGTATTCACTCCAATGGACGTGTTGTCTTCATAGGTTCAATTACATTTGGAAAAACACCAATGCATTGTGGCTGGTCACGACCATCACACCCTCGTCAGTGCCCTCGAATTAACAACACCACATCTTGAAAGCGTGTACCACCAGAAGAAGCTCTTGATCCCGAGTCGTGTACCGAATCTCCGTAGGGATGAGCTTCCAACTCTCATACGCAATTGGGTGACCATTCTGCTTAAGTCTGCTCCAAGTCCTACTACCGACGCATCACATCGAACCTCCACTTTCTATAGCTGAGCCAAGAAGTATAGACAATTTTTTCCAATATGTTTCTCGGCCTGCATCGCAGAAAAGCTGGCATGGACTTGCAGTGACGTTGGTGAAATTCCAATACTTGAATTAATGTAAAGCGATGTTGTCACTTTTAAAGGATCAAGTGCTTTGATTCAAATCACATCAAAGCCTTGTATTTATGGAGCTATGGATCACCTAGCACCATGTCAAATGGGTCAAGAAGGTTGAGTACCTTAAACATGACACTTTGTGTGTACCCTTGGATGAGATTTTTTGTTTTACAGGTACCGATCACGGATACCGTACGATTGTCACCAACGACAGGTGCGCCATTTGATGGATCATACTACAAGTCCACCAGTCGTGTAAAGCAAAGGCTAACAAAGGAATCATCCCCTATAGTGTAAGCCAATACACTCATTGGAGCACTAGCTACATGTCCTTCGAAGTGCATCATCGTGTTACCTCCACTCTTCCGAGTGAACATGCTCAATGACGACAGGCCAAATTTGTGATAAACACAAAATCTGTATGGCGGACGTCGCAGCTTCCATGATTCACCCACTCGAGCCCACATCTTGTGAGCATCTTGTGTGAATTCGGCTGGCACCTTCCAGTCTTTAAATTTCATTGGGTCAAAATCGTCGACCAAAGGCACTACAAGCGTGATTGAACTCACCGCTTTGAGAGTGTTTGTTTCAACCACTACGTCACAAAACTCTTGCACAGTGGTCAATGTTGCCACCACTAAGCATGTACGATCATACATCTCGTCTAGAGATGCAAGGTTTAGTGAGCAATGTTGGTCGGCAAGTGTAAAATGAGCTTCAACAAGAGGAGAGAAAAGAATAGATAAGTTTGAAATAGTCAATGACAGATTTTTTGACATCCTCATCTGAAAACATGAACCGGCACTCGTGATCCAGTTTTGCCCTTGAGTGGTCTCCACAAAGGTCACTCAGGAGTGGGGAAAACCCGTACCATGGTTATGTCCGCTACCACAGCCGGGTCCATTGTTGTAGCAGCGGCCTTGTCCATGACCATTTCCGTAGCCTCCTACTGTACCATCCCCACGAGGTGCCGCAGCTGCGGCGCACACCGTGGCCTCTTTTCCACAAAGAGTAACCTAAGGGCACTAAGCCCTAAAGTGGCAAGGTTGCATGTAGTTGTGGCAGACCCATCAAAGAGGGCTACATTACGATGCCCACATGCCGCTTGCATCTTGTCATTGTGGCGACTGCACTTGTTTTTTAGGACCTTGTACCCATCAAACTTCTTGACTGGAGGGTTTACAGGCTGCTTGCCCTTTGTCCCACCCCATTTTACGACTAACCCACTAGTCCATGTAGCGTCCATGTGCATGTCGTAGCCTTGTTGTGCACGCGCTTTTGGCCGTGCACCCAAGTAGTGCTGCAGGTTCACCAAATACACTTCGCTCATGTAGTCGTGCAACGTCCTCCAACTTGTCCAAGCTCGGCTGGTTACCGTTGTGGTGGTCTTGTATTGCAGTTTCTCACTGGCCAGACGATCACGTAAGTACTCCAGCGGCAATCAATCCTGGTATTTGAAGGTCGGGGTCCCATTGCCCTCGATGAATTTTTCAGGTTCCTTCATGAGTGCAGTGAACTCACTCAAATAGGCCTCGAGTGAGCTATCCAGCTACTCGAAGTCCTTCATCTTCTGGAAGGCGCGCTGTGCCTCCTCACGCGGGGTGTACTTCTTATGCGTGACAGCACAGAAGGCCTCTCACGGCATGGGCTGCCAAGGTATGGTTAATGGAGGACTATTTATACACTGGTTTTTCAAAGTTTTCCTGTGGTATATGATTTGATCATATATGAAGCATTTGACCCCTCTTAGTGCATAGTTTTCTTCTATGCGTAATGGCGGACCTCCACCCCTGTGGGAGAGGATCTAGTGCGTGTGGGTAATGTATGAGGACAATGCGATTTTTCTCCACACAAGTATACACTGATCATGCACTCAGTGCATGATATTTTCTTACGTGGGACCTCTAAACCCCACTTCTGTGGGGGGGTCCACAGTGTGGGGTTAGTGCATGAGGGCAGTGCGCTCAGTTCCCATATAAAAATTCATCGATCACGTACTAAGTGCATCATTTTGTCTTACATGAAACATTGGATCTCCATCCCTATGGGTGGTCCAATGCATGTGTGTTGTGTAAGAGGGCAGTGCGCTTGTTCTCCATACGGAATTACACTCGCACCCCGTGCATGACTTTGTCTTATATGGATCAATGACCCCCACTCCTATGGGGGGTCTAGTGTGTGGGGCTAGTGTATGAAGTGCGCTTGTTCTCCATGCAAAAACACACTGATCATCCACTCGATGCATAATTTTGTCTTATGAAGAACGTTAGATCTCCACTTCTACGGAGGGGGTCCAGTGTGTGGGGATGGTGTATGAGGGTAGTGAGCTTGTTTCCTAAATACGAATACACTGATCATGCACTTGGTGTGTAATTTTGTCTTATATTGAACATTGGACCTCCACTCCTAGAGGGATTCCAGTGTATGGAGCTAGAGTATATATGACTGTACTCATTCTCCATATTAATATACACTAATCACGCACACAGTGCGTGATTTTGTCTTATGTGGGAATTCTGATCCCTAACCTCATGGTGGGGTCTTGTGCGTGGGTTTAGCTGTGACTCTCACAGTTGCTGCCATTGCTACGTCTCTACTGCCCAGCTCAGCGAGGGATGCCTCGCTGCTCTGATACCATTCATGAGAATCTGTTAGGTAGCTTCCTGGCCTTGCTATTGCATATGTGGCGACAGAGTCTCGTCGGCTAGCACACTAACAAGCAAGTAGATGCAAGAAACAACAAGAGTTAGGCTAGGGAGTCGCACAAAGTCTCATAAGCTCCAATAGCATAGCATGCACAGAGAAATGTAAACTAACAAGCACAAAACATAAACACCTGCCGCGGCGCACGGCAGGTGACGCACACGGCAATGTCAGTTTGTCCTAAATCCTCTCCAAAACCACTATTTTGGCCGTAACGCTAATGAGCATCCAAGCACAACACCGTCTTAACCTAGATATGCATAATCTTGAGCCGTATGCTGCGACTGGTCACACGCACAGGCCCGACATTGATTAGTGGAAACACAATGTAGAACATGCAAATTGGGCTCAAGACATAGTGCACCGAGGAAACTCTAGCTAGTGCCGGAAAACCGCACAGCACCAGAACAAGCACCCTGGACGTCGTGGCTTCTGTGTAGCACTTACGTGTGGGTGGAGCTACCACCAGTCCGTGCTCTGGAGCGTGTTTGGTCCCCATTAGGGATTTGTAGGAGCATGGACACAATCGAGTGGTCACAACAAGCTACACAAACAGGCGGGGGCGACTAACATCAGAAGAGCTCATAGGGGGGAGGGGGGGTGTAAGCTGAAGAGTGTCAATGGCAGTGGTTATGGCTTGAGGCTTCCTTGAATGTATAATATGAGTGTGGTTTTGGACTATTTAGAAAAAACCATGATATATTAGCCCTACGAATGGGTTGTCTCTTCGAGAACTAAAGAAGTTGTGCATGGCGAGAGGTTCGGCGAGCGGGGGAGAAAACATGTGACGAAAGTTCATCCCAAAGACCAAGGCTCGACCCTTGGAAGACCCAACGAGATTGAAATGCGCGTTGGAGCACGGTTGGTCAATGAATCGAACTTCGGAATGCCGCCCAAATGAGTTCCTACGAGACAGGGCGCTTCGGTCAGCGGCCACCGCCGGTAGTGGCCAGTGGCAGCGGGAGATTGCTTTGGTTAATGAAATCTTGGCCGTTCCTCCATGGGATGATGTAAATAGTTGGCACATTCGAAAGCAGGGAAGATGAGCTACGTGATTTTGATAAAATTACACTTATTCGTCTTATACTTAGCCGTGCACAGCTCGACGACCTGGGTTTTCTTAGAGACCCCAGGTTGAGACGTCCAGTCCACCGCTTAACGCACGCTATCGTTTATGTCCGTTAAGTCCGTCATATGCACACTCATGTGCACTAATTGAGAGGCCACAACATAGATCATGGAGGAAATTCATGTAAAAACGATAAAAATCATTTGAAAATGAAAAATCACGGAATTTTGTCAAGAGTTGATTGGAATCATTATGGGACCCCTTGAACCACTCGCCTATAATGCCGCTCTACGCTGATTGATCTCATATGGCAAGAAGGATGGAAAAGAACTTCGCCTTATACATACAAAGCTCCTAGAAACCATCATATTGGCTCCATAACAACATTATTGGCTTGTTTCCTCTATTATCTTTGCCAGGATCTGAAAAAACACGAAATGCGTCTGAAGTCCTTGAAGTTTGATTTATAAATCCGAAGTTAAATAAAAAATCAACGATGAAGATTGTTTTTACCTTTTTATTCAGAATTATTTTCAGACATTAGCTTCTGCTCACTTCCAATGAAATGCTAGCTTTGGGAGCGGGGGTCAGTCCCCGGTCGGCACTGAGGTAGCCTCCTTGTTTCAGTCGGTTACGACCAGGGGCGAAAAAAGAATGGCAATCTGTGTTCGAATGCTATGTTGACTAGATCTCTTCTTTGCCAGGGGATGCCCCTAGAGGTCGTTGGCGAAGGTGCTTGGGGCATGCGCAATGGGGGTCGCCGCAAGAGTAATGGGGAAGCAAGCAGGCGCGCAACAGCGACGGCAGCCCCCGACTGCTCGTTCCGTGTGAGGAGAGATTCCCGAAATCCAGCGGCTGACTTGAGCACCTTCGGCGAGACTACGGCGCGCATCCCTGTCGCGCTGGCAGGCTGCCTCGGTCGCGCCCGCCCATTCGCCTCGAGCAATGGTGGTCCGCCGCCCGCAACCCTGGCGGCACGTGGGACTCCCACCAACTCCGCTACTGCGAGGCTGGATTGAGCGGCTATGGTTTGTGTCCAAGGTTGTGGGATAATATATTGGTGAAACAATCGCGAACCTACAACTAGGTGTCGACGAAGTGGCCCAACCCCGTATGATTGGGCACACAAACTCAATCTTAGAAAAGTCGCTGTCGTAAACACCACGAACTGGCGAAGACTGGCATTACGCTTCCATGTGGTCTTTCTTCGGGGAGCTACCGTTCAGCGATCGGTCTGCCAGACGACTGCAGTTCGACTGGCCCTGCTGCTCCAGTAACACCTATTGCTGGGTCTGGCCGTGCTGTTGGCAGCCGGTTTTTTGTCCCGACCGCTGGCCACCAACCACAGGTGAACGAACAACTTCGTTCACGGCTTCGGCACGAACTCTACGCTCACTACCACCGAGAGCTCCCGTTCCATCGCTGCTCGGCTAAGAAATTCGTGTGAACTCACGTGAAAGAGGCGCCCTCCTGTGGAGTCCGCAAGCTCGGTTCTCCCCGCCACCCACCGTCCCCGCGGCTCTTCACACAACCTTTCACTCTGGCTGCCCTCACTGACCCGCCCACCGCGCCTGCAGCCGGTGGCGCTGTGGGTGCCGTCTCTGCTGGCTTGCGGCCAGCGGCTGACTCACCCGAGCACTGCTCCCGCAGCACCAACTCTGGCCAATCTGGCCTGCAGCAGCGAGGACTGCGCTCTGTCGACGCCCTCGATCCAACCCCCCGCTCTTCTTCAAGGGCCTTGGAGGGACGAGGAGACCTCCCGGGTCGAGCCCGTGCGCTTGGAGCGCTGAGGATGGTGCACGACTGCTGCTGCACCGACTACGGCTAAGACGTGTCCGTCAGGGTCCAG
>SZWC01008755.1:43668-79898 GCA_023375785.1 Penium margaritaceum
CAAGCCAAGCCAATCCAAGCCAAGCAAAGCCAAGCTAATTCAAGCCGAGCCAAGCCAAGCCAGTCTGAGTCAAGCCAGACCGACGAGGGCAAGCCAAGTGAAGGCAGAACAGCCAACCAACCAAGCCATCTGAAGCTACTGAAGGCTTGCGCAATTGAGCCAAACCGAGCCTCAGCCACACCAATCCCAGCGAAGGCAGCCAAACCGTGACTAAGCTGGTCAGATTTTTCATTCCACTTGGCAGTCCGTACTCGCCAGTAGCTCGTCGTCCCAGCTGTCTGAGCTGGCACTGGATATTCACGTTTAAACGACTTGGTGACATGGGTTTCTTCGCCCCCCTTCTGTCGCGCAAGGGTTGGTTCAAGGATCCAAATGCCAAGCAGCCACAGCAGTCTCCTCCACATGAACAACAGGTATTTTATGTGGGCCATGGAGTCCCTTTCGGGGTGTAACTCACACCCGTGTGCTGTTTCTTGTGCAGTTTCCTCAAGCCTTCAAAGCTCAATCAGTTAGAATCCTTAAGGCTCTGCATTGGCTCGTGGCTCTCTTCACCACCGCATTCCAAGCAGATGGCATTCATTGGACCCTCATTCTCTGCTGTCCCCTTGCCTAGGAGATCTCCCTTATCCCCCAACAGCATGGATTGCCGGGCTGACAGAGCCGCAGCAAACGTACGCTCGTGTACTGTGTCATGGACGTGCAGGGATCTGGACAACCTTCGAGTTCGTCTGGACTGAAGGTCGAATCCCCACCAAAGCAACCGCTCAGCGGTTCCAAAGTGTCACCAAGAAGCTCTCATACATCACCGCGCTTCAGAACACAAGGGTCTGCGGATTGGGCAAAGCGCAAGGCTAAGGATGGGGAGCAGGTTCCTAACCCTGGATCAGAAGAGCTTGGTTCTCCAGCTGAGGAGAAGAGTGCCCTTGAACCGATGCCTGAACCGACTGCTGGGCCGCAAGAAAACAAACGCTCTGTGCCAGATAAGGCAATGGGAACAGAAGGGAGTGTTCTTGGTCTGATTCGCTCCCCGTCCCCTGCCAAGTCAGCCATGGCGGCTGTAACGCATGAGGAAGCTGTGGCCGGGAGTCCCCTGGCTGTTTCAAGTCACACACCCGACAATCTGAGCGACCCTGGGCTGGCTGTGAGGCCGTGGTCCACCCTCGCCGACCCCGATGGTGAGACCTCTGGCAGTGAAGTGCAGCAAGCAGGCGACGGGATGGTGTCCATTGTAGCTGATGGGGTACTCGAGCGTGCTGAGAGCGGCGGTACGTACAGCAGCACAGGACACACGCTGCCTCGCTCTCCTGGCGCGATGGCAGCTTACCACTGGGAACCTGTCGGGGCCAATCCTGGCGGTCCTGTGTTTGCTGATGGAAGCCCCAAGGGCAGCAGCGAGCTCACTGGGCCAGCAGCGTCAGGCAGCCCTTTGTGTGAATCAGGAGGTGGGCCTGGGAAGGGAGACGATGGAGACCATGGGACTGGTTCGCGGGGTCTTGCGTCTCCTACAGGCACAAGGAGTTCGTTTGGAGAGGGTGGCGTGGGGCCGTTTTCCGCAGCTGGTGCAGTAGGCAGGGGCATGTTTCACCTGGACTCGACTGAGAGCATGTACGGAGGGAGCAGGACCAGTCTCATGCCGGCTCGTGTGGCGGGATTGCAGAGTGGCAGCGGTCTTGAGGAGTATGATGAAGAGCATGAGGAGCGTGTGGGGTCTGGAGATGGGGATGAGCGGCAATGGGGAGAGGAGGAGCCTGGCGAGCGGGAGGCTGACGTTGGCGTGGGCGTTAATGGGGAGTTGGCCTCACCTGGCCTGGGATTTGAGTTTTGGTGCGTGCGTCCTGCAGAAGAAGACGAGGGTTCGATGGGGGCCAGAGGCAGTGCGGATTCAGTGCAGGGCCTTGATTGGGGCGCAGCTGAACGCTCGTTGCTGAGAGATGAGGTGTCTGGAGGTAGGGGCAAGGCAAGGAGTGAGTCTGGCATTGACGACCATGGGTTTGATGGGGAAGGTGGTTCAGGTGACGGATTAGGTGGAGACCGGTCTGGCAGCGAGTGTGCCCAGCGGCGTGGGGAGGGTGGAGAGCTTTCTGTGGTGACAATGTGGGAGAGCATGACTGGACAGCTGGACAGCATGAAGATAACAGGTGGTGACCGCCATGGTGCAGGAGGTGTGGGTGGCGGCGGCGGTGGTGCTGGAGGACAGGAGCTCAGTTCTCCTCTCGCGTCGGAGCTAGACGGGCCAGCAGTCTCTGAGACTGCTCTCGACGCCAGTGGCATGGGGGGAGGCGATGCCCAGAGCGAGCAGGGTGCGGGAGAGGGGGCATGTGGCGGAGGGGTTGAGGATGATGCCAAGAGTGCAGGTCAGTGGTCGGCGATGACAGGGATGTCTGACACGGCGCTTCTCCCCCTTTTTGAGCAGCGTGAGGCGCACATCAGGCAGCAGCACCACCTGCACGAGCGCGAGGGCTTTGACGAGGATGAGGGCATGCCGCTGGAGCAGGGGGATGGAGAGCGCGGTGGGATGTCGGAGACCCTGTCTGCTCCAATGGAAGGGATGGCTGTGGACGGGCTTCACCTAACGTCAGGTGACTTGAATGGGGAGGTGGCGGACCGGGAGACGTTGGAGGGGAAAAGCATGATTGCCACCAAGGCAGTCTGGATGGGGCCTCTGCAGAGTGACGGAGAAGCAGTTGTGGAACAGGCAGAGGTGTCGCTGAGGGAGGTTCTCATGCAGTCAGTCAGCCTGGACGCTGGCATTTCAGGCGGTGAAGGCGTGCAAGCTGGACGCCCTCAGCAGGCTGATGCCGCTGCTGCACCACCTTTTGCCAGCTATGTTCCTGTCGTGCAACCCGCACACTCTGGTGCGCTTGCACTGGCTGGTGCTGGGGTTGCCGAGGTAAGTGGCAGGCGCACCCACAAGGGGTCGTCTGCTGCTCTCACGCCTGTGCAAGCTGAGGCGCGGCTGTTGCAGCTGCCATGGGTTCAGCAGCTGGTGGCGGGGAACATGCCGTTGCGTCCTGACCTTGCGCGTATTGCAAACTGGCTGTCGACCGTGCAGCCTGGCGAACGACCTGATGGATCCGAAGTGGAGGCAGTTTGGGATGATCCGCCTGTACTGTTGCCCTCCACAGTGGGAGTAGATAGTGGCAAACTGCCCTTGGGAGTGCAAAGTGCTGGCACTGTGGAGGCCGGCGGTTCAGGCGGCCCGCGCAGAGCCCAGTCTCATGGCCATCTCGTCTCTGGGCTGGGGACAGGCGGCCCTGCTGCTGGGGGTGCTGCAGTAGCTCTTCCTGCCGTCCCCACAGGCAAGGAGAAGCGCGGTGAGAAGCAGCGGGGCCAGGCGAGTGCGGCAGCTGCTGCTGCTGCTGCAGGCTCCTTGGCTGGTGCTCCCGTGGGGTCTGTGCAGCAGCTTGAGCATCAGCGCCAGCTGGCCACTGCAACCGAGGCAGCCTCTCGGCTGCTGCGGTCGGTGGACCGCCACGCACCTGCCCTGTATCTGGGATCGCATGGGCTGCATGTGCTGCCGCCGGCACTGGCCAGCTTCTCTGGGCTCAAGACTCTGGACCTGTCCCGCAACGCTATAGGTAAGGACGGCAAGGTGTTCCTTCTCAGTAGCAGCCAATGTTCCATCATCCCGCTTGCTCTCCATTTCACCTCACTGTGGACAGCTTGACGCCCGGTTGTCCCAGTATTTCCACCCCTGTCCATGCTTGTCACCCCATGGACTGCCTCGTCCGCTTCTCCCTCCGCGCTCCACCACCTCCCCCTGTTTCCCTGTCGTGCCTTCCGCATACTGTCTCCTCCCTTTCTCAGTCCATCTCCATGCGACCATCCTTCGTTCTGTTCCCCCTCAGTCATGTGCTGCCGGAATCTATTCTCATTCTCTTGCTGCCGCTGCTCGTGTGTTGCTGTTGGCCCAGCGTGCGTGCTTGGCCACATGCGTCTTCACTGACAGCGGGCGTCGTGCCGCAGTAGCCTCGATGTGGCCTTCCTGACTCATGCACTGTGTTGTTTCCGCTACTCAATTGTACTGTTTTCTCATCATGCCTCTACTCCCTTTCCCTCTGGGCTTTGTCCATGTGTCCAGTGTCCATTCCTGCGGGTACGCTGCCGCACTCGCTCCACATTCTGGACCTGTCGCACAACCGACTGGCTGCCGTGGAGGGGTTGCGAGACCTCTCACGCCTGCGTGTGCTCAACCTCTCACACAACCGCATCACACGGATCGGTCATGGTACGTGCTCCTTGTGCTTCAAAAACAGTACGGCTGCTGCTGCCTCTCTCTCTCCTCACCCCTGCCTGTTGTACTCGCCTCTTTCCTGCCCCTCTCCTCCTGCTCCTCTCTTCCCCAGCCCTCTTGTCCACCTTCCACCCTCTCCTCTCCCTCACCCTCCCCCTACTCCCCTCCTCGTCCTACTCGTCTTCCTCTCCCTCCTCCTCTTCCTCCCCCTCTCTACCCTCACATGTTCTTTCTCCTTGCCTCCAGCTGCCCCTGCTGTTGTTGCCGTCGACGGTGTTTGTGTCTTGATGGTGTGCTGCTTGCAATCCAGCTTCTCCAAACTGCCCGTCCACTCTTTTCCCAGCATGACCTGTAGAGATGTGGGGACAGGAGCTGGAAGGTAAAGTTGATTGTCCAGGAGGGACTATCCTGATATCCGGAGAAAATCATGCGTGTTTCTCTCATCTCGTTGCTTCTTTCTCTCAGAACTTTTTTTGGGAGGCCCTCATGGCCATGACTCATCCGCATTCCCTTGCCCCCTGGGCAGGTCTCGCTGGCTGCGCATCGCTCAAGGAGGTTTACCTGGCAGGCAACAAGATTAGCGAGGTGGAGGGGCTGCACCGCCTGCTCAAGCTCACCGTGCTCGACCTCAGCGCAAACAAGATCACCAGCACCAAGGCGCTGGGGCAGCTTGCTGCGAACTACGGCTCGCTGTGTGCCGTCAACCTGCTCGGCAACCCCATCCACGTCAACCTGGGGGAGGATGCGTTCAAGCGCTTCATCACAGGGCTGCTGCCAAACCTCCAGTTCGTCAACCAGAAGCCCGTCAAGGCATTGGCAGGGTCTCAGATGCTGGCTGAGCGCTCATCCCTGCACCACCATCACCACCATCACCACAGGTGGGTGGTGGATGATGTCCATGTGTTTGTCATGGCCACCAGACCCGCAGGGTTCTGACTGTGATGAATGTCGTTGGACCTTGCAAACTCACTACTTTCTGCTGTTGTTCCTGATGTGGGTTTGAGCTGAAATGCTCCTGCTGCTGTCGCTCCAGCTGCTGCTCGTGCAGGTGCTTCTGCTCTCTGATCTTGCTGCTTCTCAGAGTGCTGCTGGTGATGTTGTTTGCAGGGCCCACCACGGTGGCAGCAGCGCCAGTGGCAGAGCCCACCGCGGGGCCAGTGGTTCCCAGTCGAGACGCCAGGGGGGCACATCCGGTGCCAGTGTCAGCCACTCACGCCACTCGCGCCACGCCAGCGGTAGCAGCACCAGGGCAGCGGTGCGCTCCAGCAGCAGCTCCCGGCTCCTCAACCAGCATCGCACCTCAGGCGCTGGCGGTGGGGAGCACCACCACCACCACCATCACCATCACCACCATAGCAGCAAGGTGCGGCATGGCTCGGGCTCCGCGGACCTCCACCTGCTTCACCAGCAGCAACAACAGCAGCAGCTGCTTCTGCTGCAGCAGCAACAGCAAATGGATGTGGGTGGCTTGCAGGCAGGGCAAGAGCTCGCAGTTCCGCTGGAGTCGGAGCAATCGATGTTGGTTGGAATGGACGGCGTTGATGAGCAAGAGGTTGCCATTGTGCACTACACTGGAGGTGACCTGGGACCACCCCCTATTCTTGAGCTGGCGGGCACATCTGGTGATGAAGGCGAAATGAGTCCTTAGGCTGACCCTTGGAGCCGTGGTGTTGTGGATATAGGACAGTATGGGATGAGAGGGGGGGGGGGGTATTGAGATGGGCGGTAGTGGGTGATACTCGGAAGGTGCTGACGTGGTAGTCTTGAGCTGGAAATGTGGAATGGCTGAATGGTATGGTTTGACCACATGTGAATTGTTTCATGTTTTTTTTATTATGAATNGGGGGGGGGGGGGGGTATTGAGATGGGCGGTAGTGGGTGATACTCGGAAGGTGCTGACGTGGTAGTCTTGAGCTGGAAATGTGGAATGGCTGAATGGTATGGTTTGACCACATGTGAATTGTTTCATGTTTTTTTTATTATGAATATAATCATCAATGGATGGTGTGTTTTTAGTAGCTTGAATACTCCCGCTCCTTCACTTGGTCCTACCAGAAGTGGCGTTTTTCACCTCCCGCCTGTCACACTCACACCTGTTAGTTGGAAGTCTTGACCTGGACAGGAGTCCGCTGCAGCGCTTTGGCGGCTCAACCAAATATTCCCGACAGCTGCACAAGGTATCAGCTTAGAAAAAGTGGTCTCCTTGGGAAACTCCCACTGGTCGCATATACCTTGGATGACCCTTGTGGGATTCTTACTTGGAAAAAGAGAGCATGGGGGGAAATTTGGACATCTGAGCATCGGTGAGTGTGCACTTTGCTCGTTCACCACACCAGTGCACTGCCACTGGGATTTGTTGCCACAGCTCGTTGGGATGCCGGGATACTCGATGGCTCCCTCAACGGCATTAGCACCAGGTGACACATCCCTGTGGTCTTCTCAGTTTTCTTGTGACCACCTCTTTGGGTTCCATTTCCTCAGTGCCGCTATCCTTGCTCGTTGATGAACTAGTTGCATAGAGTTACTGTTTCTGCACCTCGTACTTCTTTTGGTTTGTCATTCAGATAACGGAGGAGCAGATACAACTGTCCGGTTCTCTCCAGCTGTAGTTTTGGAGCCTGCAGCTGGGTTAGTCTATTCTCCACCTGTTGGTTGGACATCTTCGCTTCGTTGCATGCATGTGGGTGAAACAATACCCACGCAATTGTCTGTTTGTTCTTTTACTAACTACTATTTCGTGCATATCTTTGCCGTACCTCCACCAATTCAAGTGTCCTTTACTCTGTTGTGTTCACCATAATGTGCTACATCACGTGAAACATTGCTAGGAGGGTCCTCTCATCCCCTCATGGTATCAGAGCAATAGAGAGACTCTGCCCCTGTACCCCACCCCACCATACAACACGCAACAACAACACCTCAGGAATTTGGGCTCGACTGGGTTGGGTTGGGCTGGGTTGGGCGTACAGATCCTGAGAACATGGGGTCCCTGAGCGGAAGGCTTACATCATGTAGTCCTCTGGCAGAGCCGAATGTGGAATGCTCTCTTTCCTTGTCGCGCCTGCCATCTCGGCGACGACGTTTAGCCGTGGCGGTAATCTAGGCCGCCACAACAGCAACAACAGCATCAATAGCACCAACATCAGCAATGGAGTTTATGGTTTGTGTGGCTTCTGTTGGTTTTTTCGCATCTCATTGTGCTCTGTTGTGTCCTCCTGGCTTGTGTACATCGCGTGCAGATGACTGACGGTGAGACTTGACGCTGCTGGAGCGTCGTCCGGTGGAGCCGACGCACGCTGAGGCCATCACAGATGCTCTCTTCATGCATCCAGCGCTGTTCCTCACTGTGCCATTGCGTCTGCTCCATCATGCTCTGCCTAGGGTCCATGTCTCTTACTGCGTGGCACTCTTTGGTATCATGGACCGTCATAGGCACTGTCTGGGTTCGCACAGCCATAACTCATTGCTGCTATTTTTGTAGCTGATTCTGACCGCACGACTGCGTTTGTGGCATTGGTACCATGGTATGGTCCAGTTTTAAGGCAAAATGGACAACGCCGGGGTTTTGGGGTGTTGCTGGCAGGGCTCACTGAGACAACCTTGCCTGCCAGAAAATAGGTCTAGGACTATTTTCTGATTGGCTGGTTAGCTGAGTAACAAGTTCTACACTAGTGGGGGGGAGCTAGAACTGGGAGGGGTCTCCCATTGTTGCTCATTCTTCATTCTTAATCGGTCACTTTCAGTTGTCAGCTGCTTTCTGGCGCTAACACTGGCGCGCACATTTTTGAGTAACAAACCCAGAGCTTATAGACTTAGTCTCTTGAGCAGCAAAATGAGGAGGCAGCAGACTTACGCAACGAGCGTGGAAGCCCGCACGCTGCATCAACAACGCTGCTGCCCCAACCTGCCGCCTAGTTTCCATTTTGGTATCAGAGCCAGAGCGTAGCAGCAGCAGAAGACTAGTGTACATGTGCCAGACAACGCTGGCGGACCCCTATACGCGCCAGTGCAGGGGAAATGCTGCCAGATATTTTCCGGCAGCATTGACCCGCCTGGTGGCGGCGTCAGATTATTTCCCACGTCCACTGGGCCAGGGGAAACGCTGTCGGAAGTTTTCCGGCAGGAGTGACCCCCACGCGTGACCCGAGGAGGTGAGCGGCAGGCCGCGTCCGACACTTGCGGGCGACGACGCACGTGGCAACGTCACCCAGGTGCAGTGACTGGCACCAGCGAGCAGCAGCAGTAGCCTGCAGCAGAAGCAGCGGCAGGCAGCTACAACGAGCAATGGCAGCAACAACCAGTAACGTGAGGAGCAGCAGCAGCAGCCGGCAGCAGCAGCAGCTTGTAGGAGCTCGCAGTAGCAGCAGCAGTCCGCACCAGCAAGCAGCAGCGGCGGCCAGCAGCAGTAGCTCGCAGCAGCAGTAGTAGCGACAACGAGCAGCAACTGTAGCGGCAACAAGCAATAGCAGCAGCAGTAGTGAGCAGCAGTAGTGAGCAGCAGCAACAATGAGCTGTAGCAGCTACAGCAACAAGCAGCAGCAACAGCCGGCTGTAGCAGCAGTAGCAACAGTGAGCAGCAGCCGGCAACAGCCAGCAGCAGCTGCTGCTGCTCGCAACCCGCAGCTTGTTGCGAGCAGTAGGCTGCAAGCAATGAGCCCGCTGCTCGTTGCTCACTGTGGGTTGCTGGCAACGAGTAGCGAGCTCGCTACTCACAGCCCGTAGCCCACAGCAAGCAGCAAGGCTCACTGTGCTAGACAAAAGAAAAAAAATAGACTAGCAAAAAATTCCCCCACCCCAGCAGCAGCTGCCATAGCTACTACAATAGCCACAGCAGCCGTAACAGCCCGTAGCAGCAGCAGTAGCAACTGTAGCAGTAGCAACTGCAAGAGCAATAGCAGCAGCAGCAGTTGCTACTACCACAGCAGCCGCAGCAGCAGCAGCAACAGGAGCTGCATCAGTACCAATAGCAACAGCAGCAGTAGTAGTTGCTATTGCCATAGCAGTAGCAGTAGTAGTAGTAGCAGCATCTGCAAGAGCAGCTGTAGTAGCAGCAACAATAGGAGCAGCAACACCAGCAGCAGCAGCAGTAGCGGCAATGAGCGACAACGGTAGCAACAGCAGCAGCAACGACATCAACAAGAGCATTCGCTGCAGTTGTGCAGCAGTGGTCCTAACCACAGTCGCTGCTCACGTGTGCATCCAGCCGTTGTTGACGTCAGCATCTAGCCTATGAGATCACTGCTAATGTCACTGCTGATGTCATCAACAAAAAAGGGGCAAAATGGTGGAGAAGAAACTTTATAGCACCAACAACAATAGATTACGCCATAGCAGCTGCTGACGCCAGCCGTCCTGGGCTGACATCACTGCTGACATCAGTAGCACACACAAAAAAAAATAAAGAGAGGGGGCACCAAAACCATGGCTAATAGCCCCAGTGGGGAGGGGTCCTCCTCCGTTGGGGGGACCCCAGGGGGATACGCCCCCCTTTTCTTTCAGCAACAGCAGCACCAGTAGTAGTAGTAGGACATGAACAGCAGCAGTTACAGCTTCAACAACAGCAGCAACACCGGTAGCAGCAGCAGCAGTAGCAGCCAACAGGCATAGTCACCAACACCCCTGATCCCTTAGCTGCCACTTAGCAACAACTAGCCGCTTTGACGCAACAGCTTGTAGCACTATAGCCACTGGCCTCATTGACGACCAACAGTACTCCGCCGCCGTTCATTCCTCTTGGGCATGCCAGCCCCGCTGTGTCCGCTGCCACGCATTACCTGGCGCAACAGCAGACTCAGCGCTAGCGACAGATAGTGACCTCCGTCCTTGGCCCCACTCTGGGCGCCGGCCGCAAGCAAAAGGACTTTGAGTTGCCGCCCCCGCCGCTTTAGGCTGGCGAGCAATTCCGGAGTTGGGAGCTCAGCTTCTGGATCTGGGCGCAAGGTGAGGGCCTGTGGGCATACTACACTCTTCCGTACAACTCCACCCAGGCCGACCAGCTGTATGATGCTGGTCGCGCCAACCGCGCCCTCGTCCCTGTCGCTCCTCTGGCTTCCCGCCTGGCCCTGGAGTCCTTCCTTGGCGATTTCACCACTAGTAGTGTCCCAGACCCTGCAGCTGCGTGGCACGTCCTCACTCTCCCCCATCGCTTGTCCAATGAGGCTGAGACCAGCCGTATATTGCGGGAGTTCAACTCCCTCCACATGGGGGAGACTGAGACAGTCACCGCCTACTAGCAGCGGGCTAAAGACATCCTTCGTCGCCTCGGCACCTGTGCTCCACCCCCTCTGGCCACGCTCCTCCCCTGCCGTCGCCTCTGTGGCCGTCGCTTCCCCCAAAGACCTCAGATTCCCACCTCCAAAGGTGGAAGCCAAGTCTGTCGAACTTGGAGACTCCGATGCTCTCTTGCTCGGTCGGTGCCATGGCGCGCGGCGGTAGTGTGAACGTTGTAGAGCTAGGGTCCTTCTAGGCACGTGGGCCCATAACCGTTTGTCAGCTACCTCCACCAACTCTTTGTTGTCGGGGAAGAAGAAACGCCGGAGAAAGAAGGACAAGGGTCAACAGCAGTAGCAACAGTAGTCGACTGGGTCATGCGGTAGTGGTTCAGTCTGCCACAATTGTGGCCAGTCCAGGCACGGGTGGTACACGTGCCCGCTGCCCACGGACGAGGCGCGCGTCATTGCCACCATGCATCGCCAGCGGGAGCGCCGTCTCGCCTCTGCCCCCGTCGCTGTCACTGGCCCTGACACCCCGACCTCGTCCAACAGCTCCTTTCCTCCGATAGCCGCACCGGTCCCGCCGGCGCCAGCTCTGCAGCAGCATCACCCACAGCCGTCGGCACCCCCGTTCCCTTCACCGGTGCAGTCATCGTTCTATCCGGGCTCCCGTGCCGTCACTCCGCACTCAGTCTACACTGCCGGGCTGTCCACGAGTGAGCAAAAATTGGAGCAGTTCATTGTGCTCCAGCTTGGCCTGCCTCGCCCTCCCCCCAAGGGAAGTGCACGTTGCGTCACCTCCTGCTTGTCCCCCTTGTCCTGCATAACTGAGACAGAGTTACGGTCGTGTCCTGCCTCCTCGTGTGTCTTGCCGTATCCCGTGGTCTCCTCTGTTCCCCTCCGTGACGACGTTGCGTGGCTTGATGATTGGCAGTCTCGGTTTGCGCCCCCTTCCACCGTGTCCGCGTCTCTTGCGTGATGCCATGTGACCGTTAGCGATCTGGCGACTCTGGTCCAGGACCCGGCCGAGACCTCGATTATCGACTCCGGGGCCACGCATCACATGAAGGCCTCTCGTGAGGCCTTCAGTATGCTTGGTCCTGTTGGCAATGTATCCGGTGTCCGGATATGCTCCTGCCAGGTGTTATCTGTCCGCGGCATTGGTGTCGTTCGTTTCTGTGGTCCTGCCGGTGATGTCTTCCTGGCCGATGTCCTTTTCGTCCCTGGTCTTGAGCTTAGCCTCCTGTCTGTTACTGCCCTTGACCGCATGAGCATGGACGTTGTGCACTCGCGAGGTGTTGGCACTGTGTCGTTGCGTCCGTTCGGTCTTGTCATTTTTCACGCCACGCCCGTGGCGATCTGTGGCACGTGCCTAGTCTGTCCTCCTCTCCTTCTGTCCCCTCCCCGTCGGCCGCCACAGGCCATGTATTTGTCACCAGTACACTCTCTCCGCGGGACACCCGTCTCTTGCACCGCCGCCGCCACCACGTCCACTCTGCTGCCATCGATAGCATGCTTCGCACCCAGCCGGCCAAGGGCCTTGACTCTGAGACTTTCCCTTTGTCGTGGCCCACGGAGTGCGTTGATTGTGCTCAGGGCAAGATGCACTGGTCCACATACCCTCTTTCCTCCTCTTGTGCGTCCGCCCCTCTCGACCTGGTCCATTCGGATGTCATGGATCCTCTCCCTAGCGAGTCCATCGAAGAGCATGGCCGTTACATCCTCACCCTCACTGACGACTACTCGCGCTACCGTTGGGTCTTCTACCTTCGGCAGAAGAGCGATGTCGCCCGTGCCATTCTAGACTGGCTTGTCCTTGCGGAGCGTGAGTGTGGACGATCCCTTTGTCGCTTTTGCTCCGATCGCGGTGGTGAGTATATGGGTGAGACTACGACTTTGCTCGCCTCCCGCAGTATCCACCATGAGATGTCCGCGTCCTACACGCCCGCCCAGAACAGCGTCTCCGAGCGGTGGAACCGTACCATAGCCGATGCCGTCCGCACCATGCACATTCAGTCTGGCCTCTCCGATGGCTTCTACTTTGAAGCCATGGCCTACATGACGTGGGTCTGGAACCGGATTCCTCACGGACCCCTTCCCCGCCAGTCCACGCCGTACTAGCCCTGGTGCGTTCAGCGAGCCGACCTCCACTCTGCTCGCGTCTGGGGCTGCGTATCCATCGTGTGGCTGCCCGCCCCATTGTAGGGCGGCAAGCTCGCCTCCCGCGGGCATCCTTGCACCTTTCTCAGGGTCTCTTGTCAGTCCAAGGCTTGGCACTTCTGGGATCCCTCCCGATACTACACCGTCGAGTCCCGCAATGTCCTCTTCTTTGAGGAACTGTTTCTGCGCGATCTCGTTTGCTTCGGCTCGTCGGTGTCCCTCCCGTCACATGGAGGAGTGGTGAGTTCGTTCTCCATCCTACCGCTTCTGGGTGGCACATCACTTACGTCCTCCGAGCCAGCAGCCCCTGTCGCACCCGCTACCTCCTCCAAGCCAGTAGTCCCAGTCGCGCCCGCTGGCCCCTTCGAGCCAGCAGTCCTAGTCGCTCCTGCTGGCCCCTCCGAGCGAAGAGTCCAAGTCGTGTCCACGGGTTCCTCCACGCCGGCGGTCCCAGTCGCGTCCACCGGTCCCTCCGGGCCGACGGCCCCAGTCGCGTCCACCGGTCCCTCCGGGCCGGCAGTCCCAGTCATGTCCACAAGTCCCTCCGTGCCAGCCGCCTCAGTCGCGCCTGCTGGCCCCTCCGAGCCGGCCGCCCAAGTCGTGCCCGCTGGTCCCTCCGAGCCGGCGGCCCCAGTCGCGTCCGCTGACCCCTCCGGACCAGCAGCCGCAGTCGCGTCCGCTGGCCCTCCCGGACCTGCAGCCCCAGTCGCGTCTGCTGGTCCCTCCGGGCCAACAGCTCGTCCGCCTCCGTCGGCTCGTCAGACTCTGGGCCATCTCCTGCCCTACCGCGCTACAAGCGTGGCCCAGGCGTCAGGCTCTGACCCAAGTGGCGAGTGAGCATGCAGACCGCAGCACCTCGCCTTGTGGCGCCTCGGCTCCCTGTCGCTCCACGTGCCTCTTCCACTCCCACGGTCGTGAGTGGGGACCCTGGCACCAAGGCCCTCGGCCTAACCACTTCGGCTATCATTGCAGACCTTCACCCAAGCTCTGCACTGGGCTACACCATGCTTCATCACAAGCATCAGCATGCTATCATGGCTACACTCGCACGCATCCCACCTGGAGCTCGAGAAGCACACGCTCTCTCAATCCGCTCCATAGCACGCCCGGAGGACCCAGCCACCCCGCGCGAGGCTTGCGCCTCTCCTGAGGCCGCACACTGGGATGTACATGTCCAAGGACCCGTCGGGCTTCCATTTGCGCCGAAATACCCACTTGGCACCGATGGCCTTCCGACCTGGAGGGAGGTCGACGAGGTCATACACGTGGTGCTGCCGAATACACTGACGAGCTCGCTGCTATCCGGTAGCACCACGTGTATGACTTCGTCGACCTCCCTCCAGGTCGGAAGGCCATCGGTGCCAAGTGGGTCTTTTGGCACAAATGGAAGCCCGACGGGTCCTTGGACAAGTACAAGGCCCGCCTCACAGCTAAGGGGTTTGCTCAGGTCCCTGGGGTCGACTACGACCAGATCTTTGCTCCAGTTGGCCGGTTCTCCACGAGCCGGGCACTCTTCAGTCTGGTTGCCCAGCATGGGTGGGAGCTACATCAGATGGATGTGAGCAACGCCTTCCTCCATGGTTCATTGGAGGATGAGGAGCTCTACATGGTGCAGCCTCCAGGCCTTGACGACGACACTGGGAGAGTCTGGCGGTTGCAAAAGGCCCTCTACGAACTGAAGCAGTCGCCTCAGTGCTGGAACCAGGAGATCAGTAGTATGCTCCTTCGCGGTGGCCTTCAGCGCAGTACTGCTGACCCCGCACTATTCGTCAGCCCGCGATGCCAGACCCTCGCCGTTGTCCTAGTCTACATCGATGATCTCCTCATTGCGTCGCCAGACATGGCTGCCGTCCAGCGTGTCAAGGACCTGCTACACTCCGCCTACCAGATGAAGGATCTCGGGTCTGCCCGAGTCTTCCTGGACATGGAGCTCGAGCATGATCGCTCCCAGGGCATCCTGCATGTCTACCAGTCTGCCTATGTGTAGACCGTGTCCACTTGCTTCGCCGAGGACCTGCCCCTCGTGCCCAACGCATCTTCACCTATGTCACCTCATGGCCAGGTGAAGCTGAAGAGTCCTGACCCAGCCTTTGTGGGAGAGCTAGTTGACGTGACCACGTATCTTCGAGTCATCGGGTCACTGATATTCCTGGCGATGACAACGCGCCCAGACATCGCGTTCGCCGTCAACCTCTTGGCTTAGTTTTCTCAAGAGCCATGTCACCTCCACTTCGAGGCCACGATCCGAGTACTGTGCTATGTTGTCTCGACTACTCGGCAAGGTCTCATGTTCCGCCGCCAGCCGTCTGTCGTCGTGGTGGGCTACACTGACAGTGACTGGGCTGGCAGTCCAGACGGTAAGAGTCGCACAAGCTGGTTTCAGAGCTAGGAACTCAGCTTCGGGATCTGGCACAGGGCGAGGGCCTATGGCCTTACTATTTCCTGTCCTTCGACTCCACCCAGGCCGACCAGGTATACGACTCCGGTCGCGCCGTGCGTGCTCTCATCCCTGTCGCCCCTCCAGACACACGCCTCGCCCTTGAGCCCTTCCTCGGCGACCTCACCACCGGCACCCTCCCTGACCCAGCAACAGCCTGACACGTACTCATGCGTCCTCATTGCCTGTCTAGTGATGCTGAGACCAGTCGTCTGCTCTGGGAGTTCAACTCCCTTTGCATGGGGGAGACCGAGACGGTCACCTCCTATTGGCAGCGCGTAGATGCTCTTCTCCGCCGCCTTGAAGATGCAGCACCACCCCTTCTCTCTGCGCTCTTGGCTATCAAACGTGGCACCACTGACTCCTTCTCAGACGTCTTTGTTCACTATTTTCAGGACGTTCTCGCCGCGATGGCTACCCTGGATACTCTCATGCCCTGGGCGTTCGAGCTCTACCTCCGCATCAAGGAAGCTCGTTAGGAGTCACACATCCATCGCACGGAGTCCCTCGCCTCTCTTGCCGTCGCCTTCGTGACTGTCGCCGTCCCAATAGCAGCAGCATCTTCCGGCGCCTCCTCATCTGGCAAGAAGAAGAAGAAGGGCAAGAAGGGCAAAGGGACTTAGCAGCAGACCAGCGGATCAGGCAGCGCCAACCTCGTCTGCCACAACTGTGGCCAGTCAGGACACGGGTGGTACACGTGTCCACTCCCAACTGACGAGGCTTGTGTCATCACTACCATGCGTTGCCAGTGCGAGCGCCGCCTTGCCACCAGTGCCGTGACCATCGCTACTCCTATCACATCCACGCCACCCGTGACAGCCGCACCTTAGCTTCCTCCACAGCCGTCTGCACCTATTGCTCCATCCCCGGCGCCTTCCTTTTCCTTCGAGGACTCCTGCACCATCATACCGCAGTTGGTCTACTCCGTCGGACCCTCCACCTGCGAGCGCCAGCTGGAGTAGTTCATCGCCTTCTAGCTCGGCCTTCCTCGCCCTCCTCCCAAGGGAAGTACGAGTTGCGTAGTCGCTAGTCCCTCCCCGCCATGCATGACGGAGTCGGTGCTGCGACCATGTCCCATATCTCTGTCCTTCCTGTCCTCTACTGTGCCCTGTCCTCCCGCTCCTCTTTGAGATGATGTCGCCAGGCTAGATGACTGGCACTCGCGGTTTGCACCTCCGTCCACTTTGTCAGCGTCGCTCGCCCATTGCCATGTGACTATCAGAGACCTAGCCTCACCGGTTCAGGATCCGTCAGAGACCTGGATTATCGACTCTTGGGGCACGCATCACATGATGGCCTTGCGCGAGGCCTTCAGTGTTCTTGGTCCCGTCACCGATGTCACCGGGGTTCGGACGGGATCCGGCCAGGTATTGCCTGTTCTTGGTGTCGGCATCGTTTGTTTTCGTGGTCCAGTGGGTGATGTCTTCTTGTGTGATGTTCTCTTTATCCTTGGCCTTGAGCTCAGCCTCTTGTCTGTCACCTCCCTTGATTGGATGAGCATGGACGTTCTACATTCACGTTGGATGGGCACTATGGTGTTGCGTCCATCCGGTCGTATCGTCTGCATGCCACCGCCCGTGGCAACTTGTGGCATGTACTGCGCCTGTCTGCTCCCATATTTGCCTCCTCCTCGTCGGCAGATACTGGCCATGTGTTCGTCACCAGCACTTTGTCTCAACAGCACACGCGTTTCATGCATCGCCGCCTCTGTCACGTCCACTCTACCGCTGTTGACAGCATGCTTTGAACACAGCCAGCCACGGGTCTTGACTCAGCCTCCTTTCCTCTGCCGTGTCCTACTGAGTGCATTGATTGTGCTCAAGGCAAGATGCACCGTTCCACCTATCCCCTCTCTGCCTCTTGAGCGTCCGTCCCGCTCGACCTCATTCACTCTGATGTCATGGGTCCTCTCCCGACACAATCCGTTGGTGAGTGCGGTCGTTACTTCCTGATCCTTACGGACGACTACTCTCGCTATCGCTGGGTCTTCTACCTGAGGCAGAAGAGCGACGTCGCTCCCACCATTCGGGACTAGCTTGTCCGTGCTGAACGCGAGTGTGGTTGCTCCCTCCGCCACTTCCGTTCTGATTGTGGGGGTGAGTTTCTGGGGGAGACCACACTCTTTCTTGCCTCCCATGGTGTCCATCATGAGACGTTGGCGCCTTAGACGCCAGCCCAGAAGGGCGTCTCTGAGCGCTAGAACTGCACCATGGCCGACGCCGTCCGCACCATGCGAGTCGAATCTGGCATCTCTAACGGCTTCTACTTCGAGGCCATGACCTACATGACATGGGTCTGGAAACGGACGGCTTCCCCATGGACCCATTCCTCATCAGTCCACCCCATGCCAGCACTGGTGTGGAGAACGCGCCGACCTGCGTCCTGCTCGTGTTTGGTGCTGCGTAGCCATCGTGTGGTTGCCTACCCCACACCAGGGTGGCAAGCTTGAGCCTCTTGGTCACCCGAGCACCTTCCTTGCCGTCTCCCGTCAGTCGAAGGCATGGCGTTGTTGGGGATCCTACCCAACACTGCATCATCGAGTCCTGCGATGTCCTCTTCTTTGAGGACTTGTTTCCCCACGACCTCGTTTGCTCCGGCACATCAATGTTCCTCCCGTTGCCTGGGGGAGTGGTGGGTCCGTCCTCCGTCCTACCGCGTCCAGGCGTTCCATCGTCTGCGCTCGCGGGTCCACCTTTGCCGACTGCCCCATCTGTGTCTGAGAGTCCCTCAGGGCCGGCCGTCCCGTCCGTGCCCGCCAGTCCCTCGGAGCCGGCTGCCCCGTCCGTGTCCGCCAGTCCCTCAAGACCGGCTTCCCCGCCCGTGCTTGCCAGTCCCTCAGGGCTAACTTCCCCGTCCATGTCCGCCAGCCCCTCGGAGCCAACTGCCCCGTCCGTATCCGCCAGTCCCTCACGACCGGCTGCCTCGCCCGTGCCTGCTAGCCCCTCAGGGTCAGCAGCCCCGCCCGTGCCTGCCAGTCCCTCAGGGCCTGCTACCCCGTCTGTGTCCGCCAGCCCCATAGGGCCGGCTGCCCCGTCCATGTCTGTCAGCCCCTCAGGACCGGCCGCCTCGTCCGTGTCCGCCGGCCCTTCGGTCCCGGCCGTCCCATCTGCGTCTGTCGGCCCCTCAGGGCCGGTTGCCTTGTCCGTATCGGCACGCTACACACGTGGTCCGGGCGGGAGCCTCAGATCTAGGCCGAGAGTTGGCACTCAGGCCACCTCTGCACGTCCTCTCACCCCACCACCCCCTGTCATTCCAGGAGGATCCTCACCTCATGTCAGATCCACTCCACGGTTGTGAGTGGGGACCCCGGCACCAAGGCACTCGGCTTGGCCACACTGTCAGTCATCGCCAACCTACATCCAAGGTCAGCTCTGGGCTATGCCCTGCTCCATCAAGAACACCGGTATGCCGTTGCGGCCGCACTCACACGGATGCCACCAGGGGCACGAGACGCGCATGCCCTCACTGTCCGCCACACTGAGCAACCAGAGGACCCAGCCAGCCTGTGTGAGGCTCAGGTGTCTCCCGAGGTCGCTCACTGGGAAGCTTCATGTGCCAACGAGCTAGCCGCCATTCGGAAACATCATGTCTATGAGCTCGTCAACCTTCCCCCGGGCCGCAAGGCCATCGGCGCCAAGTGGGTTCTCCGGCAAAAGTGGAAGCCAGACGGGTCTATGGACAAGTACAAGACTCGTCTCACGACCAAGGGGTTTGCTCAGGTCCCTGGGATCGACTATGACTAGATCTTTGCCCTCGTCGGTTGGTTCTCCAGCAGCCAGGCGTTGTTCAGCCTGGTTTTCCAGCATGGGTAGGAACTGCATCAAATGGATGTGAGCAACACCTTCCTCCATGGCTCATTGGAGGGCAAGGAGCTCTACATGATGCAGCCTCCAGGCTTCGACGACGACTTTGGCAAGGTCTGGAAGCTGCGGAAGGCCCTCTATGGCTTGAACAAGATAGCGTGCTGCTGGAACCAGAAGATCAGTTGTACGCTTCTTAGCGGCGGCCTCCTTTGCAGCTCTGCCAATCCCGTGCCATTCATCAGCCCGCAAGGTCAGATACTCGTCGCTGTCTTGGTCTATGTCGACGACATGATCATCACATCACCGAATGCAGCTGCCATCCAGCAGGTCAAGGACCTACTGTACGCTGCCTACCAGATGAAGGACCTCGGGCCAACGCGAGTCTTTCTGGGCATGGAGCTTGAGCATGATCGCTCTGCGGACATACTGCATGTCCATCAGGCCGCCTATGTCCATACCCTGTCCGGGCGCTTTGCTGAGGACCTGTCCCTCGTGCCGAGAGCATCCTCACCCATGTCGTCCGACGGTCAGGCGATGCTCAAGAGCTCTGATCCAGCCATGGTGGGGGAGCCGGTAGACATGACCGCGTACTTGTGCGTCATCGGGTCACTGATGTTCCTCGCGATGACGACGCGTCCAGACATCGCGTTCGCCGTCAACCTCCTGGCTCAGTTCTCTTAGGAACCACGTCACCTCTACTTCGAGGCCGTGATCGGAGTACTGCGCTATGTCATCTCGACTCCACTCCAAGATCTCATGTTCTGCCGACAACCGTCTGTTCTTGCGGTGGGCTACACCGACAGTGATTGGGCCGGCAGTCCGGCCGATAAGAGCTGCATAGGCTCGATATTTCTGATTGGCGGCATGGCGGTGTCCTGGCGTAGTGGCAAGCAGGGGTGTATTGCATGCAACACTGCAGAGGTTGAGTACGTAGCCCTTGGTTCTGGTGCATGTGAGAGCGTGTGGCTGCGTCGTCTATTGTCAGAGTTTCGTCAGTCCGTTACATCCATCACGTTGCATTGTGACAATGAGAGTGCCATGGCCATCACCAAAAATGACGGCGTGCATCACACATGCACAAAGCACATCAATGTTTAGTATCACTATGTGCATTCGTTGTTGCATGACGACAACATCAGCATTGTGTGGGTTGAGACAGCACGGCAGTTGGCTGACTTCTTGACCAAGGCACTGAAGCGCGACTCATTCAAGAAGGCTGTGAGATCAGTCTGCCTGCGTCTGTGAGTTGTACTCTTTATCCTGGCCTGCGTCTCTATGTGCCGTGGGGGAATTTTTCTGTTGAATGTGACGCTCTCCGCCCATGTGCATTGCGCCTGTGAGTCTTGGGGGGGTGTTGGTTTTTCCGCATCTCTCATTGTGCTCTGTTGTGTCTTCCCGGCTTGTGTACATCGGCGTGCGGATGAATGACAGCGAGACTTGATGCTGCTGGAGTGTCGTCCGGTAGAGCCGACGCATGCTGAGGCCTACACGTAGTTCGCTGGAGCCTCCTCCCTGTGTCAACGTGCTCAGCTCCATCAGCAGGCCTCCTTGGCGGTCGAGCCGGCGGTCACTGCCACCGCAGAGGCTTTCTGCGTGCGTGCAGCGCTGGATCTGACTGTGCTATTGTGTCTGCAGCGTCATGCTCTGCCTAGGATCCATGTTTCATGTTGCGTGGCACTGTTTGGCACAATGGACCACCGTAGGCACTGCCTGGGTTCGGGCAGCCATAACTCTTCGCTACTACTTTTCAAGCTGTTTCTGACAGAACGACTGCGTTCGCAACGTCGGTTTTATGGTATGGTTAAGTTTTCAGGCAAAACGGATGACGCACGGGTTTTGGACTGTCGACTGTCTGGCAGGGCTCACCGAGAAAACCCTGCCTGCCAGAAAATAGGTTTAGGACTATTTGATTGGCTGGTTAGCTGAGTAACAAGCTTTACAGAGTTGGGGGGGGGGTCTAGAACTTGGAGTGGTCTCCCATTGTTGTTCATTCTTCACTCCTAATCAGTTACTTCCAGTTTTCAGCTGCTTTCTGGCATTAACACTGGCGCGCGCACTTCTGAGTAACAAACCCAGAGCATCCAGACTTAGCCTCTAGAGCAGCGGACGAAGGGGGCAACAGACTAAGCAACGAGCGTGGAAGCCCGCATGCTGCATCAACAACGTTGCTGCCCCAACCTGCTGCTTAGTCTTTCCAGCTGTGATTACCCGTATGCCTTGTATTGGTGGTATGGAGTAGCACTACTGGAGAGCACGGCGTGGTTGTAGGTAGAGCTGGAAACTGTGCTAGAGGTTGGATGCAGTTACTTGGAAACTTTCTAGGGTCCATGTGTGTGAGGCCGCAACAAGGCACGAGGAAGCACACGGAACGCCATGGATGCGGGAAACACTCGTCTTAACAGCTCGGGTAAAAACCAAGACAGAAGTGAGGGGGAGAGCCAATGAGGCTTAGCAACCGGTGAGCGTGCACTCACAGCGAGCAAGACACCCGAGCAAGCCCACACCGCCACCCGGGGGTCGAGCCTGACTGCTTGGTATTAAACCAAGCGGTGGCTACTCACCGATGCACAGGTGAACCTGACATGGTGGCCTCCTAAGGATCAGCACCCAGAAAATGTAGCTCTCCCAGAAACACTCAAGGCAAGTAAACATGATACAGGGCACGTCAGTGAGAGTGTATGAGCCCTAGCATCTCCCGCATCAAAGATAGAGAGTCAAGCCATGACCATGCATGTGCCAGAGGACACTCCTAGGTGAAGTAGTTGTGGCATGTCGCCAGAGACGCCAATCATGGTAGGATCACTTGACGTCTTCCCAAGTGAGGTAATGCCAGTTAATCTGTATAGGTGTGTGCATGGAGGAGGAGACAAGAGGGCATAGAGATGTGAGTGGCTAACGAACTTCAACACTCCCCCATGACCCACGGGAAAACACCCCACACACATGATCACAAAATCACAACAGGATGAGATGAACAGAGACATGTGAGACATACAGCGTAACTCAACTTGGATCATGGGGACACATGAGACCAACTGCATGAACATCACCCTTGAAGACATTTTGACTGAGGGCTTTGGTGAGGAAGTCTGCTCTCTGAGAACGTGTGTCTACCCAAGCAACCCTAACGATGCTAGCAGTAATGCACTCACGAACGAAGTGGTGCTCAACATTGATGTGCTTTGTTCGTGAGTGATGCATGCCACTATTCTCGGTAATGGCCTTGTGCTTTGATTGTCACAGCGCAGAGTGATGCAACGGATGGGGACACGGATTTGCTGCAGCAGACGACACAACCAGACTGCCTCAAACATGCCTGCGCCAAGATCAACATTCCCAACCTCGGTTGTGCTGCGAGCAACACACCCTTTTTTGCTACTTTCCAGGAAACGGCGATCCCACCAATCATGAAAATGTACCCTGTTATGTTGTGTGCATCAGAGTCATGTGCCCAGTCACTGTCAGTGAAGCCATCAACCACGAGTCAGGGTTGTGCACGAAAGTACAGACCGACATGTGGTGAGGAAACTGCATACCGCACGACTCGCAAGGCAACCTCAAGATGCCGCTCACGGGACACTGAAAGAATTGAGACAAAAAAATGACAGCAAAGGCAACATCAGCACGTTTAGTGGTGGCAAGGTACATCAGTGAGCCAATAACTCGGAGGTAGTCAGTCACATCTACTGTCTCTCCCAGTTTTGAGAGGTTTGAGGATTTCAGCAGTGACTGGCCTCAGGGAGTCATGGTCGTGAAAGCAGTGGGGATGGCAGTGAGAAGCGAATTGAAGCGCTCCCCCAGGCTGCGAACATACGTAGCCTGGTGCACATGCAGAGTACGACGTGCGCGATCACGCTCTAGATCCATGCCCAGAAAGACACGGGCTGGGCCAAGATCTTTCATTTTGTATGCTGCCTGCAGCAGGGACTTGGCAGCAGTGACGGATGCAGCGTCAAGAGATGCAATGAGGAGATCATTGACATAGACCAGGATGGCGACCAACGGTCTGGTGGGGGCACTCAGAAATAGAGTGGGGTCCACTGGACTCCTCCGGAAGCCCCCTTTTTCCAAGGTCGCCATGATCTCTTGGTTCCAGCAGCGTGGGGACTGCTTGAGCACATAGAGTGCCTTGCGCAGTCGCTACACACGGTTTGTCCCATCGGAGAAACCGGGTGGCTACACCATATAAATCTCCTAATCCAACTTACCATGCAAGAAGGTATTGTTGACATCCATCTGCTCCAACTCCCAGTCATGCTGTGCAACGAGGCTGAGCAATTGGAGCTTCCTGACACTGTATGTGTCTCTACCCAGACCCTTGCAGTTTCGTGTATGACCTGTGACTGTCATCACACACTAACTCAACGCTGACGCCTAGTTAAGTGGTAAGCAGTTAGGAAGGTTCCAGGAAATTTCTCAGCAACATCAGCAGTATCAGCAATAACAAATCGAGCAATTGAAGCAGCCGTTGGTGTCAATGACTACTACGCCAATGACAGACTCTGTTGCATTG
This sequence comes from Penium margaritaceum, assembly GCA_023375785.1. NCBI lineage: Eukaryota > Viridiplantae > Streptophyta > Zygnematophyceae > Desmidiales > Peniaceae > Penium > Penium margaritaceum. The sequence goes on from SZWC01008755.1 coordinate 67,028, forward strand.
GGTCCTTGTATTGACCAACACCTGAGGCAGTAGTGGATGTGTTGGTTTCAGTGTCACAGAAATGTAGTGACCTCTGGCCTCGATGTACATCCCATACGTCATTGATGCAGGTGACTGAGAGAGCAGAGATGTTACTGCCTGTGCGCTCACTGTCACCGAGGCATGTGTTGGTTTATGTCGCTTCCAACCGTCACGAGCGACGGCAATGGATTACCCATATACTCCACGTTGGTGGTACAGGGAGATGGAATTAATGAGGGCATGCAGGCCCATGAAAAAACCGCCATGAGCTCTGTGTGAGAGGGAGACAGTGAAGGCCAAATCTGGCTAAGTCCGAAACACATTAAGAACAAGAAGAGAGCACAATGAGCCCTCAGCACCATGCGCATCATCCACAGGTCATAAAGCAAGAGGGTCTCCTTGTGGCACTGGTACAACCTACCAAGTGTCCGGGTCTCGACCAACAGAGTGCTTTGATCCACATGCAATCACATGCATATGGTGTGCGCAGGCGTGCGCATACGCCGGCTGCTGTAGCACACTCAAGGCAGAGCAAACACCCCTCATCATTCAACTCTCATAACGTCGCAACAGGTTGAAGTCCACACAACACTCCTCTTGGACAGAGGAACCTGACTCCGGCGTGCTGAATCGAGGTGCTGATGTCGTATTGGCCAAAACGGATTCCACAGAGAGAAACTCACTCCGACAAGCGCTTCCATGGATAACTCTTCTCTATGTGATCCTGGGAAAGCAATGTGTCTTCAATGTACCATGACGAAACTGCTCCTTCTATCATGCACGAGTCTGCTGCCATCTGAAGGATGGAGCTCCGGCTGCCGCCACATTCACCGTCTTTACGCCTCACGAAACATGCCAATGCTCATGACACTGCCACAAGTCCCAACCCTCAGTCTCTCCTCTCTCCGTTGTATAGTGGGGCATCAGGGTACGCCGGGGGGTAGGGAGCGGGTGAGCAGCTCACAGCCATGGATGAAGTGGCGGATCTGGCCTCCGAGGCGGGATGGATCACCCTGAAGCACAAGGGTGTACCGCCACAAGGGGAGGAGGGCTGGCACATTCAGCCGGACTCGCACAGGTGGAAGAAGATGAAGATTGAGCTGCTGAGGCAGGTGGAGGAAGATCCGTGATGAAAACAGGTGTAGAAAGAGGAGCGATAATGGAGTCGTCGGGAATGAGGATGGCAAAAACTGAAGGCATGCTCACCTCTTCCATGGTAGCGTCTCCATCGGACGTCAAACTTGGAGCTGGTAAAAGATCCTCCCCTAAGATGGGCGTACGAGATTTTGATTGTGGAATTCTCATGCCGATGGTAGTGGTGCTCTCCTATGCTGACAGTCGCTCCCGTGCTGCCATCACCTCCCGCTGCAGCATCTCAGCATGCTCCTGTGATTCAGCATAAGCTGCCTCGGACATGCGGATGTGACCCATGTCTGCCTTACGTAGGACCAAATCTGTCTCACTGGATGTTGCACACGTAGTCTGCAGAACTCACAAGAACAACTACATCTGTGTCTCTTCTACTGAAGACGATGGAGGGAGTGCTGTTGCATCCTCCTGGGGGGTCAACCAAACTCACAATATGCTGAGATGCTGGATAATCAGATGCAACTGAAGGTGTCGCATCCCAACTGCAGCTCATGTCTGTCAAACGAGGAGGGATGAGCGGTCGCATGCCAAGAGAGAAGGAGAAGGTAGAGTCGTCAGAGTCTGCGGAGCATGTGGAAATATCATCTGTGTAGGTACTGTGACTCTCATCGTCAATGTGATCAGTATGGTGACCAACAGATGAACACACGAGAGAAGAACTAAGCTCCTGCAGATGAGGTGACTCCATCTGCTTGGTCTGATATTTTGCACTGTCTTCAGCTGCCGGCGTAGTGGATACAACTATGCAGGAAATGCGGCTCAACAACTGATCCATTGTCAGTCAAGGAAACTAGCAAGCATAGCTGGTGCTCATGCATCGTCTCGTTGAGAAGACCGGTCGCTATCACCCGCTAGATGATAGAGTGAGGATCATCACCGGAATGTGTCATGTGTGTCGCTGCTCCTCCGTGTATACAGGAATCCATAGACTCTAGGAACATGGACGACTCTTGATGCTCAAGCTGGTCCTCGGGTAGTACCGATGACAAGGTTGAGCTTGCTGTGTCTGCTGTAGCACATATCCCGGTGATCTCCCGTGCTAACACTGCTCTCAAGAATGCATCCAAGTCTGAAAGACCAGCCGATCCACTCTGCTCCAAATCTGCGATCGCTGACGGGCTAGTCAGAGCCTCCTGCACCAACTCCCCCAGAAGTCTGCAAGAGGCATCCCGGGCCGTACGAGGCTCCTCTGTCACCACCGGGCCGCGACCGGTCGGAGCCGCGAGTGGCACCGCCCAGGGACGCGGGGCCTGCACCGCTCCTGATACAATCTGCTGTTGTAGAACGTCCGGCTCCTGTCCCGACGTGGATGTCGACCTCAATGACACACATATCTCCACCGTCAATGCCATATCTAGATCTGACTCCACATCATGTGTCAACACTGTGGCATCCGTGCCTGCATGAGGTGACTCCGCGATGCTGCTCACAGGCAAAGGTGCTGACCCTGTCGATGTCGATCTGGCTGGCAGTCCTCGACAGCCACTCTCTCTACCTATGCAGTACTGCATGCGATGCACTCCGCCACAAGGCACCTGTGCCGCTGATGAGAAAGATCCAACCAGTGTGGCTATTATTGTTTATGCTCCCAGTCTAGTCACTTGCAGTGTAGCCTTTGGTGATTATGGACGGCTCATGACTGAATGTAAATCCATGACGTGGGACGGGGACAATTTACTGCACCACGTAAATGACTGCATCTAGGTGTAGCTGGTATGGGGACTATGAGAACTGGACAAGCACATTCACGACAAAGGCAATTCCCGGCCATGTGGTGGTGGCAAGGAAGATAAGTGACCCCATGACACAAAGAAAACTATTAATTTCCACACCAGCACCAAATGTGTCAGTATTAGAAGCTTTCGGCTTGATTGTGCCATCTGGGGTCATGGGTGTGGAGGCACTTGGTACAGTGGGAAAAAGATCCTCAACTTGCTTGGATAACATTTTCGCATAGGCTGCCTGATATATGCGTAGAACCACGTGGATGTAATCGCGCTCGATATCCATGGCTAGAAATACCTATGTAGGCCCAAGGTCTTTCATCTTGTAAGTGGACTGCAGCAGGCCCTTCACTTGCTGGCCAGCGGCGAGGTCAGACGTTGAGTAGATCTTCCACATCAACAAGCACAATGAAAAGGGTGGTGCCCAATGGGTGAAGAAGAGGGCCAGATATACGGCACTACGTACCAGGCCACCCTTTAAGAGGGTGTAGCTGATTTTTGTGTTCCAGTACCGGGATGACTGTTTCAGGCCACACACGGCCCTCGCCAGTTTCCGGACATGATCAGTGCCACCATCGAAGCCAAGGGGCTGGATTATGTAGAGCTCCTCACCATCGAACGCGCCATGCATGAAGGTCTTTCTTACATCCATTTGGTGGACCTCCCAACCATGTTGTACGATCATTCTACAAAGGGCGCGACTGGTGGTGAACAGCCTACTGGCGCAAAAACCTGGTCGAAATCGAAGCCCAGTACCTGTGCAAAGCCCTTGGCTGTGATTTGGGCTTTGTAATTTTCCTTCATTCCATCTAGCTTCCTCTTGCAGAAGAAGAATCATTTGGCTCACTGACTTTGCGTCTTGGAGGTAAGTCGACCAGCTTGTGCACACCATGCTCGTTGATGTTGGCCAGATCCTCCATGCAAGCTACATCCCACTGAGTAGCATCAGGTGCGGCATTGGCCTCATAGAGACTCTGTGGATCAGCTACCTGAAAAGGCAGCCTGGTCGTTAAGTGACGAGCAGTGCTGGAGTATGAGACAGGGAGGCAGAGAACATGCGTTGATGCTCCTGAGAATTCAGGGCATAGTCAAATGTGGATCCATGATGACGGTCAGCTGCAAAGACAGCAAGGGCGTTCAGAACCAAGGCCTCCTTCTCTTGGTCCCACTCACCACAGAGTGAGAAGAGGAAGTTTAACAGAGGGTGGTGATAAGGGGCTGTTGGGCGATCACTTGACGCGGGTCTGACAATGGCGTGGGATGCATGGACAAAGACAACCACTAGGATTGTGTGAGTACGTTGGAACAACAGTAGAAGAGTAGACGGGCCGAGCTTGAGGAGGCAAGGGCATGACGGGTCGCTCCACCAAAGTGACCAACTCAAGGGCCAGGAGCTGCTCGACTCGTCGACTGAGTGACCAATGGGCTTGACAGACTCATTTGCCTGGGCGGCGGATTCAGCCACCAAAGAACTGGACTCAGTTGCATGGTTGGCAGAGTCAGCAGCCAAAGAGGTGGACTCGGATGCTGGATGAGAGGATTCAGCAACCAAAAGAAAAGATAATGATACAGCGGGGGTGTCAGGTGTGTACGGAAGGGTAGAAGAGGCGGGTGGCATATGCGATGTGGCGGATCAAGGGACTCTGGAGAATGATGGACAAAGAGCAATGTCGTACACTGGCTCAGACTCTCCCCCATGCCGTGGTGGCGGCAGACTTGGAAGGGTGTCGTCGTGAACAAAAGGAAGGTCGTGCGGGAAAAGCTCCTTGACGAACACAGCATCACGTGGTTTGACCGATGAGACACCCGAGAAAGGTACAAAGACGGCCATGGGGAGTCACTTTTCTGTCCTACTGGTTTTCAGGGAGCCAGAAGCTGGCGGCACAAGGGCTTACACAGGTAAAATATGGGCACATTGCACACACAAATGCTGATAGGGAATGACAGGGTGAGGCAAGGGACCGCGGGAGACTTTGTTCCAGACCCATTTCATGTATGACATGGCCTCAAAGAAAAATCTACAGATAGACCAGACTCAAGGTGCGTAGTGCAGACCATGTTAGCCATGGTGCAGATCCATCGCTCAGAGACACCATTATTTCAGGAGTTTAAGGCACAAAAGTCTCATGTCCAACGTCACGACCCTTGAGGAAGGCATCAGCCTCCCCCAGAAACTCATCACCCTGGTCAGAATGGAAGTGACAGTGGGGAAGACCAGACTCGCACTCACTCATGAATCGCAACAGCTGCGTTGCTCTTCTATTGGAGGCAAATTATCCATTGAGACCAAGAGTAGTTTTCGGTGAGGATGAGGACGTAAAGAGACCCCCCCCCCCCCCCCCCCCCCCCCCCCCCCTTGGCAAGTCGTGGGCAGCAGCAGACTACAGCAACCACCATCTACTGTGATGATATGAGCGCCATTTCTCTGACCACAAACGCCAAGTTTCAGGCCTGCACCAAGCATATCGACCTACGATACCACTTCATTTGTGAGCTTGTGACAAAGCAGTTACTGCAAATCAAGTTCTTCCCTTCAAGCATGATGCTGACACAATTCCTAACCAAGCCGCTAGGAGTATACCGGATAGCAGCAGAGGGGACATTGAATACTTGTGTGATTTTTTGTCTCACAAAAGTGGGAGAATGATGGATATAAGGGTGCCAAAGAGTGAAAATCTCGGTCGTTCGATAAAAAATCATCTGGCACTACATTTTCATAGAGGGTGTTGCATAGGTTCCAATGTACTTTACAAAAATCAATTTGGAATTTGTTTGAGTGAGATATGATTTTTTAAAGTCTGAAGGTCATGGGTCCGGTTCAGGTGACAACGCCAGTACTTCCAACAAGCAATGTGACTAGGATTATTGGACAGGGAGGCAGCGTGGAATTCAAGGAGCACCCATGGGACTGACGAGGCCACCGGGTCAATGGCCAAGATAGCAAGGTCGTCATCGGTCAGAGACCAGACCGTAGGTGAGGAAGCCCAGACGGACCTATTCATAGGCCTATACTACTCCATCCACCAAGAAGCCACACACATGGAAACATGGTCGGTAACCTTTAACGGAATTCTGGAGATGGCTTTAAATGTGAGGGCCTCGACAAGGAGGATGTCATACGACCCGACGATGTGATGAAAAGCGAGGTCCCAAAACTACTAAGCCTTCGACCACGGGGAGATGACAAGAAAGGCTTACATGGGACCCCGTGGTGAGACCATGGATCCCTACTTTTCCTTGGTGTACCAGAAATAAGAGAGGGAATCCCAGACTTCTTCAAGACGGAGGTCAGCATGATGATGGAACCACAACTTGTACGGTGACATGGTCCAGGAGGAGACCGTGTAGGACGCGGCTCCAGATCCTGGATCTGGAATGACGAGCCATAGGTGGAATGCAAGGGAAGCTGTAGACCTACTGCATGCGGGTGAAGACTTCAGTCAGTGTGAGGATATATCGACCCCGATCTCAGAGGGACTTGACTAGCAGAGGACAGAGAAGATCTGAGTGGACCAACTTGAACTGGCGGAGTGCCTGAGAAGTGGAGTAAAGGGAAGTACAAAAAAATATCTTACCGTGTACACAGAAGAGAAATTAAGTCTTGGGCGAATTTCCAAAGGAAGTTGCATCAATACCAAGGACTTCCTGTGTTGGGATGATCTTGGACACAGTGTTCAGGCTCACATGGCAGAGGTGGCAATGCAGAAAACGTTGGTACTCAGCAGAGAGCACACTAGTGAGAAACACACAACCAGCTGGGGTCAAAGTGGAAAAGACAGAGGGAGTGCAACCAGACACACAATGCAACTCATCCACAACTGAGGGATGGATCAAAATGGCATGATTTTCACAAGCAGTTGTCCTGGTGGAGTGAGCAGCATGCTCGATAGAAAGACCCATCCTTGTGCATGCACAAACAGAGAGCATTCTAAGCTCAAGACAGGGACAAAGATCACGTTAAAGATTTACAAATGGCCGGACTAACCATTGAACCAAACAACCTCAACAGATTGTTCACCTAGTCCTTAACTGCCTCCAGCCTACGTTGCACTCCATTCCAACTGCATAAATTACTGCTGGCATTGCTGCTGCCTTTGCCACCACTCCCACTTCACATCCACTACCTCTCGCTCTAACCAAGATGATCCCATTGCAGCAGCAGCCGTAGCTGGCACAGAAACAGCCAAATCACTTACCCAGCCTCCGCAGTACCAGCGTGACTTTGACACATTACCACCCCACATTATCTCTAACCTCTCCTCTTCCTTGTCGAATGTCCGTTTTAGTGCATGGGCACAAGGAGAGAACCACTGGGAGTACTACCATGACCCTGGTCCCTCTTTCTTCTCCCCTTTTGTCCACGTCGAGTCAAATCCTGCTGAGATTGTTTTGTGCCCTCATTCTTGGTGGGCCGAATGATCTAACTGATGAGATTGGTTCATATAACTCCAACATAGCTTTCCGCACGCCAGCTCACCCAATTGGCACCTACACTCTCATCAAGTGTCACAACATTGTGACCGGGCATGCGGCCCAAAGCTTCCTTACCTTCCAGTTCAACACACTGTCCATGCGTGCTGATAAGACTGCTGATGCCTACTGGGCTCACAGTCTCAAGCTACTATGCGGCCTGGACAAAGCTGTACCCAGCCAGCTCCCGGCCATCCTCTCCATCGTCAACAGCCTCATCTTCGAACTGTCTGAAATCTTCAGGGATGTCAAGATTGCAAAGCTTGAGCTTCTGCCCACCAAGCCCATGCAAGAAAATTTCCCCACCAGGCATTGGCACCTTCTAGGATTTTTCTATGCAACGCCTCAATGATTAGTGGAGTGCGCTACAGGACAAGCGCATTCAGCGCGCTGCCAAAGCTACAGCCACAAATATACTTACCTCTTCTTCAGCAGCGACCTCATCATTGCTCACCTCACCATTTTCTACTTCATCTTCCTCCATGTCTGCCTCCTCCCTTGCCACTAAACCCACCACCAAAATTGCCGCCATTCCCCCTCCCTCAAAGGGAGAAAGGACGAGGGAGGAGGAAGGGCCACAATTTTAGTAGTGGGTTGGGTGGTGGGCAAGGTGGGTGTGGGAAAGGTAAGGGTTCCAATGCCTCCTCCTCCTCTGCCTCCTCGCATGGCACCGTGATGTGCTGGAACTGTGGCGCCACCGGCCACCCTACCCCAAACGACCAATCACCCTCCAACGATTCCTGTCTAGCTTCTACCATGTGGGGGAACCGGGCAAGCTTCCCAGGTAGCAGCGGTGGCGCGACCCATGCTTCCAACCCCACTACCACCTCTGGTCGTATCACTCCCACCTCTACTGATGCAGCAGCGTACAGCACTACTCCGGTCTCCTATCCACCAACTTATCCTGGGTCCCGAGGACTAGCGCCTCCTCCTGGAGGTGCAAGTCCTCGGGCGTTGTCATTATATCCAACCTACCTAAGGAAAAATATCACTTGAATGTGATATTGGTGTAACCTTTGTGCTCTGGAAGGTAAGGGTGAGTGTACATGTCTGGGATCACTTGCATATATGTCTGATTGGGCTCTCTTTGAACTTTCCTCTGTTGGCTTTCAGGGTTATCTGCCTATGGATGCACCATGGGTTCAGACTTGACATTTGTTTGTTCACCTCGTTACCTTGCTACTTGTGGATAGCAGTTTCCATTGCACTCGGCTACTGTGATTCATGTCCCCACGTTTATATGTATGCCATGTGGCTTCTAGGTACAGGATTCCAGGCCCACCTATCACATGACATCCTCTCGTCCATCGTTTGTCTCCTTGGCTATGTTGGTTCCACGTGCTTTGTATGCACTAGCTCTGGCCAGATTCTTCAAGTTCAGGACGTTGGTGTTTTTCATTTTTTTGCTCATGGAGGGGTGTTTTTTCTCCAAAATTTCTTTTCATGCCTTTCCTTGATTTGAGTCTTCTTTCTATTACGACTCGCGATGATCAAGACATGGACATCTCCTTAAGCCAATTCATTGCTTCTGTCTCACACAGCACCACCATTTGAGTCTTGCTTTCCAGCATGCGCTATGATAAACTTTTCTGTGTTCCCTCCTTTGCACCCTCTCATACCACAGCTGTCCTTTTTCACGTTGCTTGTTCCCTTTCCTTGGCACACACATAGCTGTTGCACAGTTGCTTGTTTCACGTCCACACTGCCGCGATTGATCGCTTGTTTTGCCCTCATATCGACACCTTCCCAACTCCATGTGTTGCTGATTTCCTTGAATGTGCTCAAAGCAAAATGCATCGCTCCCCTTCCTCCACCTCTAACACTCGCACGACCCATCCTCTCGCACTTTGCATTCTGACGCCATGGGTCTTATTGCTCGTGATGCCTTGGGTGGCGTTGGACATTACCTACTGATGACTACTCTTGCATGCGTTGGGTCATTACCCTTTGGCAAAAGATTGATAATTTCTCTATCCTTGAGTCTTAGCTACCACAAGCTGAAATCGCCTGTGGTTGTCACCTTCGCACGTTTCAATATGATCGCGGTGGTGAGTTCAAGGGACCCACTGATTATTTCTTGTCTTCTTGCGGGATGTGTGTGGAGACCTTGGCTCCCCACACATCCAGCAAAATGGTGTTTCTAAGCACTGGAACAAAACTCTTGCTCATGGAGCCAGCAATCTTCTTGCTGAGGCTCACCTTCTTCCTCTCTTCTCTTTCGAGGCCATGTCCTGCATGATATGGGTCTAGACCTATGTTCCTCATGGCCCCCTTTCCCGCCATGGCACCTTCTTCAAACACCGGTTTGGTCGCCTAGAAGAATTATGCCTTGCTTGTGTTTGGGACTATAATGCTGATGTCTGGCTTCCCGAGGACCTTCACGATGGTAAGCTTAATCTTCGTACTCACCTCTGTACCTTTCTTGGTGTTTCTGTCATGTCTAAGGCTTGGCAATTCTAGGAATCTAACCGGTCTTGTGTCATTGATTCGCCGAACGCACTGTTCTTTCGGGATGTCTTCCAGTGTGACTCGTCTTGTGTCACTCCACCTTCTTCTCTTTCCTTGCTCCGATGGCTTGAGGGAGGTGGACTTGTCTCAGCCTCTGGACTCGCGGGCTTTTCGCCCACTCCCTCCACTGGTTCTCCTCCCCTTGCACAGTCATCACCGGTTGATCCCACTGACAGTAAGTCTCCCCATCTTTCCTCATCGTCCATTGCTCCGACCACCTCCTCCCCAAAGTCGTCACCAATCTCTGTGTCTTCTGCAAAATTATCACCACAATTGGCACACGTACCAGCCACCGTCAATGGTATAGCACAGTCCCCTCATAATCCACCTCCCACTTCCATGTCATAGACCACTCAGCTTCTCGATGTCCCAGTGTCATGTCGTGAGTCACAGGCCACTACTCCTATTGTCGGCCAAGAGCCATACACACGTGGAGGGAGGCTTTGCTCTCTCCCTCAGCAATCCACCTCTCAGCCCTCTTAGCATTGCACATAATCCAATGTGCCTTACTCTACTTATTGGTCTTCTGCCAGACCCAATGGTCTTGATGCACTTGGACATGCTGTCAGTGTGGTCCATCCCAACTCTGTAATGGGATATGCTCTTGGTGTGCATGTGTTCCATAGTTTCCTTGATGCCTCTGTCATAGGCTGTCACTGCATGGTTCCTAACAAGTGGACTCCCAACACTCCCACAAGAGCATTCCATAGTTCATTAGGCTCAATATGCAGCTGATGCTGACCTCAAGAAAAATTCCATGGAAGAAAAATTGAGTTCTCTGAAAGAGCATGACGTCTGTAAGCTGGTGCATCTTCCAGCGGGCCGCAAAGTCGTCTCAGCTCAGTGGAATTTTCAACGGAAGCTAGAGCCAAAAGGCAAGGTTTTCTGATACGAGACTCGCCTGATGAAAACAAAAAGATTCACTCAGATCTCATGAAGTTTTCTTCGATAAGATTTTTTTTTGTCAGATAGCACACCACCGCTCGTGCACTTCTGAGCCTTGTCGGACAGCATGACTTGGAATTGGAATAGGTGGACGTCTACAACACATTCTTGCATGGACGTCCCGATGAGGAGATCTACATGATGTAGCCACCAGGCGTCACCAATGGCATGGACAAGGTCTAACGACCACAAAAGGCTCTTTACAGCCTCAAGCGGTCACCGTGTTGATGGAACATGGAGATCTCCTCCACCCTTGAGAGAGGTGCTTATCATCACATCACAGTTGACTGAAAACTCTTTCCAAGTGCTCCGTCAGAGCCCTCTGAGGCCATTCTTATCCACGTCAATAACCTTCTCATTGCATCTCCTAACCCCTTATTGATGTCCAGTCAGTCAAGAATCTCCTATAGGCCACGTACAAGATGAACTTGGGTCCACTCACGTGTTTCTTGGAATGGAGCTAGAACAAGATCATCAGCATCGCACTATACATGTGCATCAGGTTGCTCGTGTTCACAGCTTTGGAGAGTGTTTTACCTCCTCGCTAACCGAGATCCCCAGTATGCCTACTACAGTGATCCTAGCAGGAGAGCACGTGCTTAAGTCTCCTGATCCATCATAGTCAGGGAAGACTGCCGAGCGTGTGTCTATCCGTTGCATCACTCTGCACTGCGACAACCACAACACAAAAGTAATTGCTGAGCACGACGGCATGCATCATTCTTGTATGGAGCACATCAACATTGAGCATCACTTTTTACGCAAGCACATTGTTGCCAAAGAAGTTAACGTTGTCTAGGTTGATACTCGTCAAAAACATGTGAATTGTCTTACCAAAGCTCTTAGTAGTAGCATATTCAAGGTGGTTGTGCATGCTATTGGTGTATTGCATTCTCATGATACCCCAGATTGATGCTGATGTACTCTTCTTGCATTCGTGAGTTGTTGTCCCTTGTCGCATGGGTGTTTTTTAGTCTTGCTCTCAAGCGTCTGTGGCCTGTTCGTCTGTGGGTCATTGGGGATTGTTGTAAATGGGGTGTGAAGACGCAAGTGACCCTTTGCATCTGTCCACATATGTACCATCACTGCAGGTGGCTAATCTGACATGAAGCTCTTGGACGCAGTATCGTCATACACCAGATGGAGATTGCATTGTTGCCAAATCAGTTGAGTGTAAGAATGGCACCTGCAGGATATGTTTGAGAGTTCAGGTGCTATAATCAGGACAATGTGCTTGCTTTCTCTCTTGCAAAACATGGAGTAATACATTTATGAAAAATCACCCTCCAAATGTACACTCTTGTTTCAGTGTACATGCAAAGTCGACATCTAGGATTATTCATAGAAGTTTCATGATTGCCACTTGTTCATTTCCTGGCACCAACAATGTTTTACATCCTTTATCGATTATGATTGAAACACATGTTGAAATAAGAGGTAACCTATTTTTTTTCCTTAACGGCATGCCTTATCATACTTGTAATACCGTAATTTACCTATTGTTGTCCGGTTGTCTTTGTATCTTGTGAATGGGGTTCTCTGGACCGCGAGAGTCTTTACTGCGCAAAAACCCATCCCCTACTTACTCTCGGGTTGTGGGTTTTTTTTTCTGCTTGCCCGGAATCCTGTGGGGCCCAGTAGGTTCCCTTCTATTGTATGAGACCCCCCAGACCCCCCATTCAGACCGCTTGTAAACCGGGTACTGGAATAATCAAACCTCGAACAAACCCATCCCCTCATTACACCTGCTCTTGCTTGCCTGGGCTCCTGTTGGGCCCCGCTACCGCGAGGCCCAACAGCAGGTTCCCCACATTCTATCATATGGGGAGATTCTCAAACCCCCCATACAAACCGCTCGTAAACCAGGTACTCAAACAGTTAATACCCTACCTTTGGACCGTACTTGCAAAATATGGAAAATTTGCGAGATGTACACTAGTGTGCATTTTGCGACTTCCACCACATACACCCCCTTGTACACTTGCCTCGTACACTTGCGGGGAGGGTGGATGGACCAAGCAAAGTCGAGGGACCTGTCCCCCCCCCCCCCCCCC
>SZWC01008755.1:81794-101865 GCA_023375785.1 Penium margaritaceum
GGGGAAAAAAAAAAAAAAAAAAAAAAAAAAAAAACAAAACAAAACAAAAACAAAAAAAAACAGGAGGTCACAGCAAGCATGTGAAACGTCTAGGTAGCTTTCTTGCAGCTGCTGGTGGGTGGACCGCCACACGACAACACTCCCGCCGCCAGATGGCTTGTTGTGAGGGATCTATACAAGTAGTGACATGGCTGAGGGATCACAACAAGTTGTACAGACGAGGATGGCTCACATCACAACATGGCTGATACCTCACGGCGATTTTGAGCCCTCAAATTGATCCGGGTGGCTCGTTCTTCCCATCGGAGATAATGAGACACTTGTAATGACTACTTTTTACCCTCTTTCTGGCTCACAAGATTTCTTGGTAAGAAGGCTATTGGTCTGAAACTTGTCAATTCATTTATGCATGAGAAGCTACATGGAAGCTTCCTAGCACTGCTGCTGCTGACGGGGCAATGCTGTCCGGTCAGTGATCGCACTAGCATAGAGGGCGGTTATATAATCAACAATATTTGGGCTAGGCTAGCGCAATAGCTTCAATGTGCAGAGAAAAATACTAAATGACAAGCACAGAGCATAAATACCTGCTGCAGAGCACGGCGGGTGACGCACGCGGCATTGTCAGTTTTTCCTTAAACCGGCCCAAAACCACAAATGCACATGCATCCAAATGCAACACCGTATGAACCTACGGATGCAAAATCTTGACCCGGATGCTAGGACTGGTCATACGCAAAGTCCAGCATTCATCAGTGGACACACAATGTAAAACATGCAAATTTGACTCAAGAGCCAGTCTACTAAGAAAACTCTGGCAACTGTAGGAAAACTGTTGAGCACCCTAGCAAGCACTCAAGTCGTGGCATCTGTCTGGCAGCTGCTGGCGGATGGAGCCACCACTCGTCGGTGCTCCAGCACCAAGTAGGTCCGTATCAGGATCTACAATGACATGGACACAGTCGCGTGGCTAGAGCAAGCTGTACAAACTGACGGAGAAGACTTACATCACAACAACGTAGTGTTGGAATTAAATGTTGAAGTTCGTTGGCCACTCACAGCTCAATGCCTTCTTGTCTTCCACACTCTGCACACACATGTACAGATTAAATGAAAATGGCCATACCTGGGGAGACGTCATGCGGGCCCACCTTGACTGGAGCCTCTGGCGTCATGAAGCTACTGCTGGACCCACGAGTGCTCTCTGGCACATGCATGGCCACTGCATGACTTTCTATGATTTTTTGATGCGGTAGATGCTATGGCTCGTACATTCTCACTGACGTGCCCTGCATCATGCTTTCTTGCCTTTAAGTGTTTTGGGGGAGTTGCATACTTCCCGGGTGCTGATCCTTAGGGGGCCACCGTGCCGGTTTTGGCCGAGCACTGGTGAGTAGCCGCCCTCGGTCTAATCCGAGTGGTCGGGCTCGGCCCCCGGGTGGCGGGACTTGCCCACTCGAGCGTGATGCTCGGTGTGGGTGCGTGCTCACCGGTGCTTAGCTCGCTCGCTCCCCCTTACTCTTACTGTCTTGGTGTGAGTTGAGTTCTAAGGCAATAGCATTGACCGCATCCATGGCGTGTCTTGTGCTCCATTGTGCTCAGCCGACCCGTTCCACACAGCTCATCTAGGAAGCTGCCTAGAAACTTCTGGTATCAGAGCGGTAAGGGTTCGCCCTTGCAGCTCCCCAATTCTGGATCTATGGAACCATCGTTGCGGAACCCATGTCCCCAACGAGCTCGCGGAGTTCTTACCGCAACCCACCACTGCTGTCTGTGGCAGTCGCAGCGGCGAGAACCTGTGGCAGTCTTGCCACCTACCATTCCTTGCCACGTCCGCAAAGGCACTGTGGTTTTCTCTGTCGACGGAGCTTCCCGGCGGAACCCATAGCGGACCCCCATCCGTATGCATCCCGCATTACCCGTGCTTGTCGCACGGACAACTGCCACCACCATCTGCCAAGCGGCATGCGGTGCTGCTCTCCAGCAGCAGCAAGTGTTGTCCCACCAATCTTGGTGCTCAGCTTTACATTGGAGCAGCGCAGCTCAGCTACACTCTCACGTAGCTCTTGCCCTGCTGCTCACTGCAGTCTCTCAGCTCAGCCCCTCGGTGCGGGCCACACCCTCAAGCGCTCTCCGCTGTGCACATTGCTCCTCCTGCTTCTCTCGTGTAGCAGTCAGCACTCTCGCACCACCATTGTGCCGGACCCAGTCTCCCTGCTCTGTGCCACACTTCTCCATACATCACATCAATCCTGGTGCATAGTGTAGTGCTCTCATCGCACTCCACTGTGGTTCCGCATGCTAGACAAATCGTCCTGGCAAGCGGACATTGATGCAGCAGCTGAGCGCGAGCGTAAGGAGCATGAGGAGGAGATAAGCCGACAAGTCTACACGCCGGACGACCTGCCACCATCACCGCCTCTGTCTCCAAGGATGCACCCTCCTCGGGGCTCTCAGTTGTCCAACCCCTCCTCTACAGCTGCTCCTCCTCCTACCCCAGCCCCTGTAGCAGCTGGATCAGTTGCCTTCAGTGGCACCTGAAGTGCCAGGTTTGATTCACGTACTTCCTGTCCACACCGACTCCATCACCTTGTCTAGAGTCATTCTTGACGCAGCTGCTGGTGCTGTCGCCACGTTTGCAGCCACATCCAGAGCCTGCCGTGCCTCGACACAGACAGCGGTTGGACGTGCATCTGAGGCCTACGTACATGCTGTTGCTTCTCTCACGCTAGTTGCTGCAGCCGCTGCGAACATCGCCACACAAGTGACAGGAGCGGCAGCTTCTATCGCCATAGCAGCCTCCTCTGCCGCAAACGCAACGTCCAGTGCTGTCGGCTCCATCCGTGCGACTACCACAGCAGCAGTACTGACTACCACCAACGCACCCCGAGAGATCACACCGATCACACCGGACGTCGCCACGGGCGTGCTTGTTGCATCGGCATCTGCCGCAGCTCGGTGAGCTCTGCACCACACTTCACTGTGTTGCACTACACTTCCTCTCATCCCTCTCTTTCCCCTTCTTCCTACATTTGCCACTTCTCATCATGCCAAGGCCAGAAGAGACAATAGAGGCACTGCAGGCATCTCTTAGTGAGGCACAGACAGAACGTTGTAATGTTGAAGATGAGCTCCACCACGGTCATGAGGCTCAGCAGGAGTTAGCTGCTACCATAGCTACACTAGTCATTGAGCATCTCCGTACCATCCCAGGCCTTGCTGCTGTCCTTCCCACTGAAGAGATGACGTCAGCTGACTCTCTTCTGTTCCTCCCGGTGGCGGTGGCGCCAATTCCTCCTCTCCCACTCTCTCCGCAGCGGCTCTCGCCCGCATTCTTCTCCCAGCCAGGCAGAGGGACTTCGAGACGCCACCATCCCTGTTCACCCCCAAACTCACCTTCACCTCTTGGGAGACGCGCTTTAGTGCGTGGGCCCAAGGTGAATTGCTTTGGGAGTACTACTCCCCTCCCAAGCCGCCGTTCGTACCTCAGCCTGCTGAGGCCGCTCGTGATGTGTGGACCCTCATCAACGCAGGCCCTGAGAGCCTCCTCAATGACATTGGTAACGTACAACACAGACCCTATGTGTGGCACACTTGCTGATCCCGTTGGTGCCTATGCTCTCACTTGCCGCCGTAAAACTATGACTGGTCATGCTGCCCAGAGTGCACTCACTGTGCAATTCAACACCTTGCATATGCGAGCGGATGAGACTGTAGACGAGTACTGGGCACGCAGCCTGCTCCTATTGCGCGACCCTGGCAGGGTGGCGCCAGGTCCTCTCTCAGCATGCCTCTCCATTGTTTCTGGTCTCATCCCTGAGCTGTCTGACCTCTATCTTCACGTCTCTCACGCAGAGGTCAAGCGGCTTGCTACTGGGCTGGTCCCTGTAGACTCTCCTAGGATCGGTCCTCTCTATGGCTTTACTACCTCGCGTCTCACCGATTGGTGGAACGTCCCGCAGAACAAGCGCATGCACCGTGCCACCCTCGTTGTTGTCACTACCTCCTCATCCTCCTCGCCTGCAACGACCACTTCCTCATCCTCCTCCTCTTCTCATGTAGTGGCTCATCCCACTCAGGCTGCTTCTCGTGGTGGGGGTGGTGGCTCCAGTCGTGGGGGTGGCCGTGGAGGCAAAGGGCGTGGGGGTGGCCGTGGTGGCAAGAACTCCTCTCCTGACACCGCCGACGTCACCTGCTAGAACTCTGGCGCCACTGGACACTCTGCGCCCAAATGCCCGGTGCCTCGTGACGATGCTTGTCTTGCATCCTCCATGCAAGCTCACTGGGCTCGCACATGTGTCACTGCCTCCTCAGCCACTGCAGCAGTGACTACTGTGTCTTCCTCATCCTCCTCCTCAACTACGGCGCTCTCCACCACCTTTGCCCCTCTTCAGCCGTCATTGTCCCCAGCTGGCCCTTGGAATTGGATACCGCCGCCGCCTGGACCTCAGTACTGTGGTCCCCCGTCGTCTCACTACTCAGTGCCTCCCTGGGCCCGGGAAGACTATCACTTCTCCGACCGCTCATCCGACCGCTCCTCGGACCGCTCCTCTGACCGTCGAGACGAGGAGCGCACCCTTGAGCGTTGGCTGGCGGAACTGCTTCACCTTCGCTCTCAGGGAGGTGAGAGTGTGAGTGGCCAATCTCGTGTGTCTGTCTGTGAGTCCGATACTACCCTTCTTGGTGTTGTGTCTGGTGGTGTACAAGGGGTCTTGCCTGATGATCATGATTGGATTGAGGAGTGGCAGTCATACATTTCCTACTTGTCTTGGTGGACCTTCTCCCCTCTCCTCCCCTGGTACCGTTGCTTTTTGTCTTGTTCTACCATCCACTTGTGCATCCCCTGGTCTTTGGATCATTGACTTAGGGGCCACGCATCACATGACCTCATGTTGGTCGTCGTTTGTGTCCCTCGGGCCCATTGGGTCCATCCGTTCTGTACGCACTGGCTCCGGCCAGTTTCTCCCTGTTCAAGGTGTCGGTGTCGTCCAATTTTTCGGCCGTGGGGGCATTGTCTACTTACCCGATGTGCCCGACCTTGAAGTCAGCCTTCTCTCTGTGACCACCCTTGACAACCAAGGCATGGATTTCTTGTCCAACCGCGGCCTGGCCTCCATCTCTCTCCGCTCGTCTGGTCGTGTTGTTCTCCGTGGTGTATGCTGTGATTGTCTGTTTTGTGTTCCTCTCACATTACCATCGTCTTCCACTACACCTGCTCTTGTTCACATCACACCGTCGCTATCTTCTGCCCATGCTGATCTCCTGCATCGCCGCCTCTGTCACATCCACACTGCCGCCATCCAGTGCCTTCTCTGCCTTCGGCCTACCTACGGCCTTGACCCTGCCACATCTACGCCTCCATGTACCTCCTCGTGTCTGGACTGTGTCAGTGGCAAAATGCACCGCTCCCCATTCTCCACCGCTGAGTCTACTACCTCTCATCCTCTTGACCTTGTCCATGCTCATGTCATGAGTCCCTTGCCCCAAGAATTTCTTGGTGGCCTCGGTCGCTATGTCCTGTGCTTGACTGCTGACTTCTCTCGCTACCGCTGGGTCTTTGCCCTTCGCCACAAAAATGATGTCACTTAGGTTCTTGAGTTCTGGCTCCCTCAGGCCGAACGTGCCTGTCTCCGATCACTGCGAGTCTTTCTTAGCGACAGGGGCGGCAAATTCTTTGGTCCCACCTCTCGCTTCCTTGAGTCCCATGGTGTTTGGACTGATTCCTCTGCCCCTTACACCCCCACAGCAGAACGGAGTGTCTGAACGTTGGAGCCGCACCCTTGCTGATGGTTCCCGCTCCCTTCTCTCTACCTGTGGGCAGTCCCCCTTGTTTTCCTTTGAAGCCATGTCCTACATGATGGGTCTGGAACCGGGTTCCTCATGGCCCTCTCCCTCATTCTTTCATGCCCTTTGAACGTTGGACCGGCCGGCGTGCGGACCTCCGCCTTGCTTGTGTCTAGGGTGTCTTGCCTCCGTATGGATCCCTACGGACTAGCGGGATGGTAAATTGTCTCCCCGTGGTCGTTTGTGCATCATCCTCGGGATCTCCCCGTTCTCCAAAGCTTGGCGCTTCTGGGATCCTTCACATTGTCATGTCATCGAGTCTCGTGACGCCGTCTTCTTTAAACACCTGTTTGAACGTGACACTCCTCATTTCGGTGGGTCCCTCTCTCCGCCCTCTGAGGGTGGGGGTGGTCCTCCGCCCTCTGGGCCTTCCGCTCTCCCCTCCATGCATACTTCGACACCCCTAGTCTCCTTCAAGACCCTGGGCTCCTCTCCCTCCTTGGGACCTACTTCCTCTACCTCCACTGCGCTTGTGGACTCCCCTCCATCAGTTTCGTCCCTGTCTCCTCTGAATCTGACTCTCTTCAGCCCTCTGCTCGCTCACCCTCCGACTCGCCCTCTACCTCTGAACCTGGTGCCATATCTTTGCTGAATCCTGCCCTCTCTGAGCCCTCTGTCACTACTGACTCTCATTCTCCTTCAGTCTCGGTACACCCGCGCTCTGCTGCTCCCTCTTCTCTAGTGCGTGTCTCTTCTATCCCACCAGTCTCACCCTACACGCGTGGTGGTCGTCTCAGGGCACTTCCATCTCAGTCACACCCTGTCGTCTCTGGTGACCCTGGTCTTCGTGCTCTTGGTCTTGCAACCTCTGCATTGTATGCGGCTGCCTTTGTGGTGAAAACCATCACAGCAGTTTGCTACTCTCTCATTGAACAAGAGTTCCACTCAGCTCTCTCCTCGACTGTAGCTGGGTATGTTGCCTCATGCTTTGCTGCTGGTGGTCTCTCCCCTCTTTCCCCCGATCCGGTGACTATGCAGGCAGCCTGCACGGCCTCAGATTCCCCCTTGTGGGAGAAAGCCATGAGAGCCGAGCTTGACACACTGTCTGAGCACGGTGTGTACGAGCTCGTGGACCTTCCACCGGGTCGCAAGGCGGTTGCAGCCAAGTGGGTGTACCGTCGCAAGTTGAACCCTCATAACACTGTTGAACGGTACAAGGCTCGACTCACCGCAAAAGGATTCTCTCAAATCCCTGGTGTTGACTTTGACGAGACCTTTGCCCCAATCGGCTGCTGCACCACAGCCAGGGCTCTTCTCAGTCTGGTTGCTCAGCATGACTGGGAGCTTGAGCAGATGGATGTCAACAATGAATTCCTTCACGGCAAGTTAGACAAGGAGATCTACATGGTGCAGTTGCCTGGCTTCTCTGATGGAACAAGCTGAGTGTGGCATATGCGCAAGGCCCTCTATGGCCTAAAGCATTCCCCACGCTACTGGAACCAGGAAATCACAGCTACTTTGGAAAAGGGAGGCTTCCGAAGAAGTGTTGTGGATCCTGCTTCATTCCTCAATGTTCCCACCAAGCCACTCTTTGCCATCCTCATCTATGTGGACGATCTTCTCATTGCCTCCCCTGATGCCGCATCTGTCGCGGTGGCAAAGCCCCTGCTCCAAGCGGCATACAAGATGAAGGACCTTGGTCCGGCTCGTGTTTTCTTGGGCATGGAGTTGGAGCGTGATCGTACACGTCGTACCCTGCACGTTCACCAGGCTGCATATGTTCGCAGTTTGGGGGAGCGGTTCGGACCACTTCTCACTGCAGTCCCCACAACATCCACGCCTGTGACACCCTCTGGCCAGTCCCTACTAAAGTCTCTCGAGGTGTCCAAGCTAGGGGAGATGTTCGATGTGACCGACTACCTCAGGGTCATTGGTTCTCTGATGTACCTTGCCACCACCACGTGTGCTGATGTTGCATTTTCTGTAAACTTCTTGTCCTATTTCTCCGAGTGCCACTGTGAGCGCCATCGTCAGGCTGCCTTGTGGGTAGTATGCTATGCCCTGTCCACCCCTCGTGTTCGACTGTATCTTCAGGCACAGCCCTCCAGTGTGGTAGACGGCTTTACAGACAGTGATTGGGCACATGAATCTGACGCTCGCAGCCAAACTGGATACATCTTCCTTGTTGGTGGCACTACAGTCTCCTGGAAAAGTAGCAAACAAGGGTGTGTTGCTCGCAGCATGGCTGAGGCTGCGTATGTTGCTCTTGGCGCAGGCACATGTGAGGTTGTCTGGCTGTGTGGTCTGTTGCAACAGTTCCGTGTTCCTATCCGCAACATCATCCTACGCTGTGACAACCAAAGCTCAAAGGCCATTGCCGAGAACAATGACATGCATCACTCATGCACCAAGCACATCAACGTGGAGCATCACTTTGTTTGCGAGTGCATTGCTGCTGGCATTGTCCAAGTTGCCTGCGTGGATACACGATCTCAGAGAGCTAACTTTCTCACGAAGGCCCTCAGCCAAAATGTCTTCAAACGTGTTGTTCACTCTGTTGGTCTCATTTGTCCGCATGACCCAGGTTGATTTGCATGGTGTATCTCTGGTACTTCTGTTCATCTCTTCTTGTTGCTCTCTTCATGTGTGTGGGTTGTTGCCTACGATTCATGGGTGAGTTGTGAAGTTCGTTGGCCACTCACAGCTCTATGCCTTCTTGTCTTCCACACTTTGTACACACATGTAAGATTAAATGACAATGGCCATACCTAGGGAGACGTCATGCGGGCCCACCTTGACTGGATTCTCTGGCGTCATGAAGCTACTGCTGGACCCACGAGTGCTCTCGGGCACATATATGGCCATTGCATGACTTTCTATGATTCTTTGATTCGGTGGATACTATGGCTCGTACATTCTCACTGACGTGCCCTGCATCATACTTTCTTGCCTTTGAGTGTTTTGAGGGAGTTGAATATTTCCCGGGTGCTGATCCTTAGGGGGCCACCGTGCCAGTTTTGGCCGAGCACTGGTGAGTAGCCACCCTTGGTCTAATCCGAGTGGTCGGGCTCGACCCCCGAGTGGCGGCACTTGCTCACTCGAGCGTGATGCTCGGTGTGGGTGCGTGCTCACCCGTGCTTAGCTCGCTCGCTCCCCCTTCCTCTTACTATCTCGGTGTGAGTTGAGTTCTAAGGCAATAGCGTTAACCGCATCCATGGTGTGTCTCGTGCTACATTGTGCTCACCCGATTCGTGTTGAAGTTTATTGGCCACTCACAACTCTATGCCCTCTTGTCTCCCACACTTTGCACACACATGTACAGATTAAGTGACAATGGCCCTACCTGGGGAAGCGTCAGGAGAGCTCGTTCTGGCAGGAGCCTCTGACTCCTTCAAGTTTCTGCTGGACCCAGAAGTGTCCTGTGCACATATGTGGCTGTTGCATGATCTTTTCTATGATTCTGTGATGTGGTCGATGGTTTGCCTCGTACATTCTCACTTCCGTGCCCTTCATCATGTTTTCTTGCCTTGAGTACTTTGGGGGACCTGACTAGTTCCCGGGTGCTGATCCTTACGGGGCCACTGTGCCGTTCTTGGCTGAGCACTGGTGAGTAGCCGCCCTCGGAGTATTCCGAGTGGTCAGGCTCGACCCCCGGGTGGCGGCACTGGCTCACCCGAGCGTGAT
The DNA here is from genome assembly GCA_023375785.1 of Penium margaritaceum. Lineage (NCBI taxonomy): Eukaryota > Viridiplantae > Streptophyta > Zygnematophyceae > Desmidiales > Peniaceae > Penium > Penium margaritaceum. The sequence continues at coordinate 91,263 of SZWC01008755.1, forward strand.
GCTCGGTGTGGGTGCGTGCTCACCGATGTGTTCTTACATCGCTCACTCCCCTCACCCACATTTGTCTCGATGTGACGTGCAAGTTTTCTAAGGCAAGTGTTGGCCGTGTCCATGGCATGTCTTGCGCTTTGTGACTCTCACTCGCCCCGTCTCACCTAACGCACCTAGGAAGTTACCTAGCAACTACTAGTATCAGAGCAAGCAGGGGTGATCCCCTGCGAAACACACGTCCTGGACCTGTGCGCCAAGCGCTGAGGATCTCTCGGCCAACCGAGCGGTACTTCACATGCCGCAGCATCTCTTTGGGCCCTTCGTCTCTTCGGTGCATCCCAATCCTCTATCTCCGTGTGGCACTCTCGCCACCCCTGCACCATCTCGCACACGCAGTTCTGGCCCGGCCCACGTCACCACTCTGCCCGCTGCACCATCTCGCTCTCCCCCGGATTTTTTGGGGCTCCAGTGCTAGACTCGCCCAGCCTCATCTCGCATGCTCTGTTTTCAGCCCACTAGCGAGTGATGCGCACCCCTACTGTGACTCTGAGGCTAGTGCACACTCCGTACTCTTTGAAACGTAGCAGTCTTGCCGTAGCAGCCGAGTGACGTCGCGGGCGCTCCATTCACCTCGTCTCTTCGACAGCTACATCTCCACGGCAGCCACAACAGCAACGGAACTCTCCCCCGATTCTCGGCACAGCCCTTCTTACAGGGTTGAGGTACGGTTCGCTTGGTTGAGGACCTCACCGTGCACTTTGGTGACCTTCACCTTGCACTGTTCTACCTACCTCTCACAGTAGCACCCTTTCACCACAACTCACGCAGCTCCTCTCCCTTACATCACACTGCACTCGTGTAGCCAAACCCGGGCTCTAAGTGTGGTACTCTCAATGTGTCTCTCTTAGCTGCACTAGCTGCCCCTAATCTCCTTTCACGCTGGCTGATGATGACGGCACCTCTCTGTGGGTGCGGATGTTGGATCATTCCTACTGGCAAGAGGACGCTGACGCAGCAGCTGAACACGGGCGGGAGGAGGTAGATCACCAGGTCTATACCCAGGACGATCTTCCATCGTCACCACCTCTATCACCAAGAATGCAACCTCCTCGCAGCTCTCAATCGACTGAACCTGCAGTTGCTCCTACTCCTACCCTGCCTCCTACGGCAGTAGGATACACCGAGGCATCAACGGGACCAGAGGTGCCCGGTGTGATCCCCGTTCTCCCCGTCCACACTGACTCCATAGGGTTAGCAGGCGCTGTTCTTGATGCAGCTACTGGTGTTGCGGCTAATTTTGCAGCTACGGCCAGGGCCTGCCGGGCTCCTACACAGAAGGCTGTCGGCTGTGCAACCAAGGCATACACACGCACTGTAGCCTCACTCATGTTGCTTGCACCTGCTGCTGCAAACATTGCCACACAGATCACAGTAGCAGCAGCCTCTGTTGCCACAGCAGCCTCCGCTGTAGCTGACGCCACGTCCAACGCTATTGGATCCATCCGGGCATCCACCGCCGCCACAGTGCTGACACCTACCGGTGCTCCCCGCGACGTCACACCACACATCACCACCGGCGTCCTGGTGGCATCAGCCTCAGCCGCGGTCGCCAGAGCTATCGCCACGGGGCTTCTGTGCCTCACCGTGGCAATCGCAGGATGGGTGGTGGTCCTGTTCTCTTCTGCCGCAGCTGTCGTCCCACCGCTCTTCACTCTGCTTCCGTGCCACTAGCTCAGTGAGCACTGCATTGCATCCCACGTTTTCTTATTGCATTCTCTCACACTCTCCACACCCTGTCAGTCCACTTGCATTTGGGGTTATTCATCCTCTCATCATGCCTGGGCCAGAGGAGACTATAGAGGCCCTTCAGGCCGCTCTCAGTGAGGCGCAAGCAGAGCGTCGCAGAGCTCAGGATGAGCTCCATCAGGGACGGGAAGCACAGCACGAACTGGCGGCCACAGTGGCCACATTAGTCATTGAGCATCTCCGCACCATTCCAGGCCTTGCTGCAGTTCCTCCTACTATAGGATCAGGCTCGGCAGATTCATCGGCTCCTCCCACTAGCGGTGTTACCAACTCCTCTTCCCCTTCTTTCTCAACAGCAGCCCTCGCACGTGCTCTTCACCTTGTTCGACGGAAAGACTTCGAGACGCCACTACCACAGTTTACGTCCAAACTCACCTTCACATCCTGGGAAACGCGCTTGAGTGCGTGGGCCCCGGGTGAGCCGCTGTGGAAGTATTACTCCCCTGCCAAGCCGCCGTTCGTGCCACAACCTGCGGAGGCTGCTCGCGCTGTGCTTGCCCTCATCAATGCAGGACCCGAAAATATCCTTGATGACATCGGTACGTACAATGCAGACCCCTCTTGTGGCACCCCTGTTGATCCCGTCGGTGCCTATGCTCTCATCCGTCGCCGCAAAACAGTGACTGGACATGCTGTCCAGAGTGCCCTCACTGTCCAGTTCAATACCTTGCAGATGCGGACGGACGAAACGGCAGATGAGTATTGGGCTCGTAGTCTACGCTTGCTGCGAGACCTTGGCAGGGCCGCCCCCGGTCCTCTCTCAGCCTGCTTGTCCATCGTTGCTTGCCTCATTCCTGAGCTGTCTGGCCTGTATCTCCACGTCTCTCAGGCAGAACTCGAGCGCCTTGCCTCTGCACCTGTGCCTGTTGATTCCCCACCTAAGATCGGCCCTCTCTTTGATTTGAATGCCTCGCGTCTCACCGACTGGTGGAACGCCTTGTAGAACAAGCGCATGCATCCCACCGTGCTTGTTGCTGTCACAACTTCCTCTCCTTCCTCCTCTGCCTCAGTGACCTCCACCTCCTCCTCTTCTCAAGCTGCGGCGCACTTCGCTCAAGGTGCTTCTCGCGGGGGGTGGTGCTTCTGGCCGTGGTGGTGGTCGTGGGGGCAAGGGGCGTGGGGGTGGTCCCGGTGGCAAGAACTCGGCCCCCACTTCTGCTGAGGTCACCTGCTGGAACTGTGGTGCCTCCGGTCACTCTGCGCCCAAATGTCCTGCCCCCCGCGACGATGTGTGTCTTGCATCCTCCATGCATGCTCACTGGGCCTGCACTGGTGTCACCGACTCCTCTGCTGCTGCTACCGTGACGGTAGCGTCTTCCTCCTCTTCTTCTTCTGCCTCTGTACTCTCCACCACGTTTGCCCCCCTCCAATCAACACCACCTACATCCAGCCCCATGGGCTGGATTCCTCCACCATCTGGACCTCCCTACTACGGCCCTCCGTGCTCTCACTACCCCGTGCCCCACCAGGTTCGTGACGATGGGCACTTCTCCGACTGCTTGTCCGACCGCTCCTCGGAGCGCTCCTCTGATCGCCGTGACGAAGAGCACACTCTTGATCGTCGGCTAGCAGAGCTTCTCCACCTTCGATCTCAGGGAGGTGAGAGTGTGAGTGGCCAGTCCCGTGTGTCTGTCTGTGAGTCTCATGTCACTCTCCATGGTGCTTCCTCTGGTGGTGTCCTAGGGGACTTGCCTGCTGAACGTGCCTGGATTTAAGATTGGCAGTCTCATACGTTCCCCACTCGTCGCGATCATTTTTCCTCCCTCTCTGCCCGTCGCACCGTTGCTGTATGTCTTGTTCTTCCGTCCACTCGTGCCTCACCTGGCCTCTTGATCATCGACTCAGGGGTCACGCACCATATGACCTGTCATTCCTCCTTTGTGTCCCTCGGACCAGTTCAGTCCATTCGTTCTGTGCGCACTGGCTCCGGTCAGCTTCTCCCTGTCCAAGGTGTTGGTGTCGTCCGATTTGTTGGTCCTGGTGGCACTGTCTACCTCCCTGATGTGCTGTACGTGCCTGACCTTGAGGTTAGTATTCTCTCTGTGACCACCCTTGATGACCAGGGCATGGACTTCTCCTCCAGCCGTGGCCTTGCCTCTATCTCTCTTCGCTCTTCTGGCCATGTTGTTCTTTGTGGCATACGCTCTAATCGCCTGTTCCATGTTCCTCTCACGCTACTCTCGTCTTCCGCTACCTCTGCCCTTGTTCATGTCTCTCCGTCATTCTCCCCTAAACATGTTGATCTCCCGCATTGTCGCCTCTGCCACATTCACACTGCCGCCATCCAGCGCCGCCTTCGCCTTCGGCCCGCCCACGGCCTTGACCCGGCCACGTTTGCTCCGCCTTGCACGTCCACCTGCCTTGACTGTGCCAATGGTAAAATACACTACTCCCCTTTCCCCACCTCTGACACCACCACCTCATACCCTCTTGATCTTATCCACGCTGACGTTATGGGTCCGTTGTCCCATGACTTTCTTGGTGGCCTCGGCCGTTACGTCCTGTGTTTGACAGATGACTTCTCTCGCTATCGTCGGGTCTTTGCCCTTTGCCACAAGATTGATGTCCTTGATGCCATCGAGTCCTGGCTCCCGCAGGCTGAGCATGCCTGTCTTCGGTCTTCGCGTGTTTCGCAACGACCGTGGTGGTGAGTTCTTTGGCCCCACCTCTCACTTCCTTGAGTCGCGTGCTGTTTGGCTTGAATCCTCTGTCCCTTACACCCCTCAACAGAACGGCGTCTTTGAACGTTGGAACCGCACCCTTTCTGATGGAGTTCGCTCCCTCCTATCTGCCTCTGGGCAGTCTCCTCTCTTTGCCTTTGAAGCCATGTCCTACATGACTTGGGTCTAGAATCGTGTCCCTCATGGTCCCCTTCCCCACTCTGTCACTCCCTTCAACTGCTAGACTGGTCGGCGGGCGGACCTCCACCTTGCCCGCCTCTGGGATGTCTTGCCTCCGTGTGGGTCCCCACGGACCAACGGGAGGGTAAGCTGTCTCCCCGTGGTCGTCTCTGCATCTTTTTGGGTGTCTCTTCATTCTCCAAAGCGTGGCGCTTCTGGGATTCCTCCTGGTCTCGTGTCATTGAGTCTTGTGACGCACTCTTCTTTGAACACTTGTTTGAGCGTGAATCTCCCCACTTTGGTGGGTCCCTCTCTCCTCCCTCTCGGGGTGGGGGTGATTATCTGTCCTCTGGGCCTGTTGTTCTCCCCTCGGGACGTCCCTCGACACCCTCTGTCTCCTCTTCGAAAGAGCTGAGCTCCCCTCCCGTAGTCATTTCCCTCACTATCTTCATCCCCTGCAATGTCCACCGCTCCTCTGGACTCGCCTCCACCCAGTCAGTCTCCTGACTCTTTTGACGCTGTCTCTCTTGAGCCCTCTCCTCCCTCACCCGCTGCCTCGTCCTCTACCCCTACACTCGGTGCCACGTCCGGGCCGCCTCCTATCCTCTCAGAGCCGTCTCGTCCTGTTGACTCTCCACTTCAGTATGTGCAGCCACGTCCGGCTGCTCCTTCTTCATCCGTCCCACCAGTCTCACCCTATACCCATGGTGGGCGCCTCCGGGCACTTCCATCTCAATCTCACCCTGTTGTCTCCAGTGACTCTGGTCTCCGTGCCCTTGGTCTTGCTACCTCTGCCCTGTCTACAGCGGCATCTGTCATGCACCCCAGCACCGCGCTTGGCTACTCTCTTATTAAGCAGGAGTTCCACTCAGCTCTATCCTCCTCCGTAGCCGGGTAAGTTGCCTTGTGCTTCGTTACTGCTGGGCTCTCCCCTCTTCCTCCCAAACCGTTGATTGTGAAGGCAGCCCGCACAGCCTCTGACTCCTCGTTGTGGGAGCAGGCCATGAAGCCAGAGCTCGATGCGTTGTCTGAGCACTGTGTGTACGAGCTTGTCGACCTCCCACCAGGTCGCAAGGCGGTTGCTGCCAAATGGGAGTACCGTCGCAAGCTAAATCCTGACAACACAGCTGAAAGGTACAAGGCTCGTCTCACTGCAAAAGGATTCTCTCACATCTCTGGTATTGACTTCGACGAGACCTTTGCCCCAGTTGGTCGCTACACCACAGCCAGGGCCCTTCTGAGCCTGGTAGCTCAACATGACGAGGAGCTTGAGCAGATGGGTGTCAACAATACCTTTCTCCATGGCAGGCTGGATGAGGAGATCTATATGGTGCAGCCACATGGCTTCTCAGATTGAAGAAACCGGGTATGGCGCTTGCGCAAGGCCCTTTATGGGCTGAAACAGTCCCCACGTTGTTGGAACCAAGAGATCACATCCACCCTTGAAAAAGGGGGGTACAGAATGAGCATTGTGGATCCTGTGTTGTTCCTTAGTGCCCCTACCAAGCCACTTGTCGCTATTCTTGTCTACGTGGAAGATCTCCTCATTGCCTCTCCTGATGCCGCATCTGTTGCAGCGGCCAAGAACTTGCTCCAGGTGGCATATAAGATGAAGGACCTTGGTCCAGCTCGTGTCTTTCTGGGCATGGAGTTGGAGCGTGATCGTGGACGTCGCACCTTGCATGTTCATCAGGCTGCATATGTACGCAACCTGGGGGAGCGCTTCGCCCCGCTCCTCACGTCAGTCCCCACGGCGTCCACTCCTATGACACCCATTGGGCAGTCCCCACTGAAGTCCCTAGAGCTGTCCAAACTGGGGGAGACGGTCGATGTGACCGATTACCTCCGTGTCATTGGTTCCTTGATGTACCTTGCCACGACCACGCGTGCTGATGTGGAATTTGTTGTGAACTTCTTTTCACAGTTCTCCCAGTGTCCCCGCGAGCGTCACCTCGAGGCAGCATTACGGGTGGTACGCTACGCCCTCTCCACCCCTCGTGTTGGACTGTACTTTCATGCACAGCCCTCAATCGTGGTGGACGGCTTCACAGATAGTGACTGGGCGCATGATACTGATGCGTGCAGTCAAACAGGATACATCTTTCTAGTCGGTGGCACTGCAGTCTCCTAGAAAAGTGGCAAACAAGGGTGTGTTGCTCGAAGCACTGCTGAGGCTGAGTATGTTGCTCTTGGTGCAGGCACGTGTGAGGCTGTCTGGCTATGTCGCCTGTTGCAACAGTTGCGTGTTCCCATCCGCTGCATCACTCTGCGCTATGATAACCAAAGCACAAAGGCCATTGCTGAAAACAGTGGCATGCATCATTCACGCACCAAACACATCAATGTTCAGCACCATTTTGTTCCTCAGTGCATTGCTGTCGGTATTGTCCAGGTTGCTTGGGTGGATACACGTTCTCAACGAGCTGACTTTCTCACTACGACCCTCAGCCGTAATGTCTTCAAAAGTGTTGTTCACTCCGTTGGTCTCATCTGTCCGCATGATCCAGGTTGATTGGATGTGGTGCATTTCTATCACCTTCCGTGATCCCCTCTTGTTGTCCTCTCATGTGTGTGGGTTGCTTGCCTGTGGGTCATTGGGGAGTGTTGATGTTCGTTGGCCACTCACAACTCTATGCCCTCTTGGATCCCACACTTTGCACACACATGTAAAGAGTAAGTGACAATGGCCCTTCCTGTTAGTGTTTGACACACACGCAAGTGACCTCTTGTCTCTGCCCACTCACTCACTCACTCATTGCAGGAGATTGAACGCCATTGAAGCCATGGTCCAAGCAAGGCTGTACAAGTACAAAGCGAGAGTGGTCACAGCCGTGCTCACCCCATTCTGTGGTGGGACCATGCAATTCTCCGTGGTTAAGTTTGAGCCACTTGATGGTTGAAATCTGAGAGATTACTTGAGTTGATGCATGCACCACATACGCTCGTGGTCGATGTGGTTTTCTGGAACTATGTTTTGCATGCTGTGCAGGTTGTTTGGTTCTTGCCCGGGTTGCTGATCCTACGGGGCCACACACTCAGTCGCTCTGAGGTGTGAGAAATCGAGGCGGCATTTTGCCGACCGGTCAGGTTCGACCCCGGGGTGGCGACTGGGCCCCACTGCGAGTCACTCGAGTGGGTGGCCCGGCCAACCGCGGCTAAGACCTCGCTTGCTCGTTACTCACAGACTCATTGTTCTCTTTTGTTGGCTCTCAACTGGTTCTCTTACCTCATGCGCTTCACCCGGTCCATGGATGCTTCTCCTCCTAGACTAGCATGTGTGAGAGCCTAAGGCGGACTCTTGCCGCCACCTACTGGTATCAGAGCGAGAGGGATCCCTCCCTCCGCTTCTCCAATTCGGGACCCGTGGAACAGAGACGCCGAGCTAGTGCAACGACGTCTCGTCGTCAGCACCTGCTCCTCGCAACCTCAGCACGTGGCACCACACCATGTGATGTCTCATCACGGCATCACTCGAACGTGTCCCTTCTTGGCTGAGTGTGGTGCTCACTCTGACTCCTAGCCCCGTACCCCGCTCTCGGACCTGTGCGTTCCTCATCTCCTCTCCCGCAGCAGCTGCACCGAGACTATCTCTGCCCACGTGGGTTCAGGCCTCTTGCCTCCCACTGCTTCTCGCCTCTTGCCTCTCACCTCCGGCTTCGCATCTCGGAGTCAATGCCGAGTCCGTGTGCATTCTCGCACCGGGTGCTACTCTCATCGGCACCTCGTCCTCTTCTGAGCCACATCGGCAGCCACATCTGCGGCTTGCAGTGCCGCCCTGGCTTCACCACCGGAGTCAGAGCCTATCCCCTTGTCACCAAGGGGTTGGTGTGAGCAAGCACGCACAGACGAGGTACTCGCGCGTTACGAGGTAGAGCAGCTGCGCGTGTGGGAGCGTCGCAGCCAGTGCCACAGCCCTGGCTACCATCCGGGGGAGGACTACGATCCTGCTGAGCACCTTGCGCATACCGACGCTGCAGAGTACGCGACTTACTGCCAATCCGCGTCTGACGATTCTCCAACTGTGCAGAACGCACCAGCCACGGGGCCACTACGTGAGCAACGTCGCCCTGCCTCACCTGTAAGCTCACCTGTTGCACGTAGAACCCGTCAGCAAAGTCTGCGTCTTCGTGCCGCCCACTCTGGGGCGGCACCAGATTTGCAAGCAACAGGTGGACCGCGGACAGAAGATTCTGCCCACTGCGCTGCCTCGCCAGCCGCGTCGCAGTCAGCACACCCGGTCCCTATACCCCCTGACACATTCTCAGTGTTGGAAACCGCTCTTGTCTCTAGCTCGGCTGTTGCATCCACTTTTGCGGCCACGGCCCGTGCGGCACGTGCACCTGCTACCACTACAGCCGGACGGGCAATTGACACTTACACTGCCACGGCAGTTGATCAGGGTCCTCTTGCTGCAGCCTGTCAGGACGGGCAATTGACCTGTCAACATCGCCACGCAGATTGCAGCCGCAGCCGACTCCATTGCATCCGCAGCAGCCTCGGCAGCCACGTCTCTCTCCAGTGCAGTCACGTCCATTCGAGACTCCACCGCTCAAGTGTCGACTGTTGCAGCATCCTCATCTTTCGGCCCTCAGGTCCGCCTTCTGGTCACAGCCGCAGCAGCCATATCAGCTCTCACCGGTGCAGCTCTCACTGGAGTTGCCTGCTTCATCGTCTCCGCTTCCTCTTCAGTAGCAGTCATTGCGGCGTCAGCTGCCGCAGCACTGTCTCCTTTGTTCACTCGGCACCGCTAGACTTGGTGAGCAACCTTTCTCCACCACTTGGAGCTTGCTTGCCTTCTTTTTCTTCCTCCACTCTTTGTGTCTGCCTGCAGCTCCCTTCCTTTGGCTGAGCAGGGTCACCACTGCAGAGAATCTTGTCACCCACTCTTATTTCTTCACGCCCACTGGGGCAGGGGAAACTCTGCCCGGAAAATCTTGTCAGTCTCTTGTGCTGCACATCATGCCGGTTGATGACGATCAGTATGCGGCACTACAGGAAGAGTTGCGCAAAGAGCGCGCAGCTCTCCAAGCAGCTCTCACTACACAGCGTGCCGCTGAAGACAAATTGCGTGCTGAACAGGGTGATCAAGACACTTATGCAGATCACATTGCCAACCTTGTCCTCAACCGTCTCCATCCTGTCTTGCGCTCCACTCCTGCACTTTCTGCTGCTGCTGACATTGCTGCTGCCTTTTCTTCCAACCCCGCTTCCGCATCCACCAGTGCTGGCTCTCAGCACGCTGACCCCGTGGCAGCCGCAGCCGCTGCAGGCGCTGCTGCTGCTAAAGCTCTCGTGCAGCCTGCACACCGCAAGCCAGACTTTGACTCCACACCACCTCACTTTACCTCTAACCTCTCTTTCACATCTTGGGAGGTTCGCTTCAGCGCTTGGGCGCAAGGTGAGCAGCTTTGGGAATACTACCACCCACCTAACCCCACTGCTCAACCCCCTTTTGTTCCCACTGATGCTGAGTCTGCGCACGTTGTCCGTGCACTAATTCGCGCCGGCCCTGATGATCTCACTGATGAGATCGGGTCCTACAATGCTGACACTTCACGCCGCACACCCGCTAACCCTGTCGGTGCCTACGCACTCATCAAGCGTCGCACCACTGTCACTGGTCATGCTGCCCAAAGCGTACTGACTGTTCAGTTCAACACTCTGTCCATGCGTGCTGATGAAACCGCTGACGCCTATTGGGCTCGCAGTCTGCGTCTGCTGAAAGATCTCGGCAAAGCTGCCCCTGGGCAGCTCTCGGCCGTTCTGTCCATTGTCAACGGTCTCATCCCTGAACTGTCTGACATCTTCAGGGAGGTGAAAGCCTCTGAGCTTGAGCGTCTTGCTGCTGAACCAGTGCCCGCTGATTCACCACCGGGCATTGGTGCCCTTTGGGAGTTCACCGCCCAGCGCCTCACTGACTGGTGGAGTGCCCTCCAGAACAAACGCATACATCGCGCCGCCACTGT
>SZWC01008756.1:2840-14572 GCA_023375785.1 Penium margaritaceum
CCCCCCCCCCCCCCTCCCCGGATCTGTGATGGGTGTGATGAGGTGGTGAGCTTACCGGAATATGCGGAGAGGAGGCAGAAGAGTCCGACGTGGGAGATCTGACGCTGGAGGGGTGTTGGCGACACTCCCGGTGTGCTGCTCGCCGCTCCTCGCAGAAGACGTCGGCAGGGACGGGGTTAAATAGCCTGTGGTGTGCCAGCGTGGCCTCTGCCACCACCAAGGCGGCCAGCCGAGATGTAGTAGCCAGCCGCGTGGCTGGACTGCTGCTGCCAAAGCCACCGCAATCTGCCACAGAGGTGCTGGCTAAGCTGGGACAGGAGTCACTAGCTACTGGTGGAGATGCAGCAGAAAAGGTGGGACAGGAGCCGCTGCAATGTGAGGTCGAATGCAGCTGCTACAACAGTAGTTACGGTTGAAAATGCAGCAGGACAGCTGCAAATGTGGCTTTCGTGGATGAGCTAGGTGCAGACTGGTGACCGGCCCGGGCTAAAGGCCCTGGTGCTGCTGAAGAATGGTTGCTACAGTTAGGGCATTGGGGTGTCCTCCATTGACCATAACCGATGCCCAGGAGAACAGCCGCCTAGAGGGCTTAAGCTGAAGCTGATGCTATCGGCTGCAGCAGGGCCGATGTCATAGGACAACCTAGACTGGGCAGGGCTGCGAGGAGATGCAAGCCGCAAGAGAGCAGTGGCACAAGAGGAAGCGGGCCGTGGAGACGCCGACCACGATCCTCAGGATGTCGGGGCGAGGACTCGATGCGTCACCCCTTTTCTACGCTAGGGTTGCTCCCCCACATGCTCTAATACCAGTGCATAGCGGAGAACGATCTAGGAACAAGCAGAGTGGGAGCGGCAACAGTCATGGATGAGAGAGATTGCAGCCATGAAAGCGTAGGTCACTTAGACGTGAGTGCCAAAACAAACGAGAGAGGCAAGACACAAGGCACATGTATGCTGGGAGAGGGGCTTTTTTTTTGTGTGTGTGTGTGGCTTAGACAGCCTTAGAGGTGAGGGAACCTATGCTGCACCCTTGGAGGTCATACGACACCCCTCTGGCGGAAGCTTTCATTCATAAGACTGTGCCTCATGTGGCTTATGCCGCACCAGTTTAGGTACCCATAAGGCCTAGACCTTATGGGTGATGTGGGAGTCACACCCACTAACCCTCACCCCTAAGAGTACCTTTGCCACGGGTCGTAACCCTGCGGCTGGGGGTTCAGTTTGCGGGATTCGAGTCATTCCACAACCTGAAATTCTCGTCCCCCCATTTAAACCAGATATGTTGGAAGCTTGGGTGTAGAATTAAGAGAGGGGGAGAAAGGTTATTGTCAATGTTGCATACTTTGGATCTGTTTGTGAGTTCAATGACCATGTCTGCTCTTCTTTTTTGTTTTTGGACTGTGCTCAGTCTTCTCAGATGTAGGTTCAGATTATCTATGTAGTGGTGAATGATGCAAAGAGCCAGGAAGGCAGTGGGATTTTTGTACGCTTTCTTTTGTTGCAACCATACTTGGCATCTGTAAAGCCAGATCTCTCTGAATGTTGTTGCTTGTAATAATTGCCACCATTTGTATAGTTGAGTGTTCAAAGACAAAGTTGGTGTTTATCTGTTGGCTGCATATGTAAAAGAAGCTTTGTTGGAGTTTTTGTGTGATATGTGTTAGTTTTGGACAGTGTTGGAAGGCATGTGAGATTGTTTCACTGTGAAGGTTGCATAGAGGGAAGATGTCTTCAAAAGGTGCTGGGAAGAAACGCAGTCTGTGTCTTACTTGTATGCTGCGGGAAATTATTTTAAGGTATGTGTCTTTCTCTTTTCGTGGAAGAATGGTGTCCTCAATACAAGATTTGGATACTGTGTTTGTCGTGATTTTTTTCCCATCTGCAATCCACTTGTTGGGGTATTCGACATTTTAAAGTTGTTTGTTGTTGATGTGGTAGAGGTTCATGAGTTTTGGTTTCGATTTTTGTGCGATCCTCCAGCTTGGAATGGTTGTGTCATTACAGAAACCTAAAAATTTATTGTTGTTTGTGTGAACAGGGGTCCATATACTGGTGTCATGGAAGGGTGATTTGTCAAAGTCTGTCGGTTCTATGTCGAGCATAGTTGTGACCATGAAAGTTGTACCTACGTAGCCATCATTTGTTGGATTAACTTAGATGAAGGACGGTTTTTGCTTTGTGTATGGGGTCATACACCAAAAATCATGTGTGAGCGAGTTGTCTTGTTTCTGACCGTCAATGATTTCTATCCATTCGTTTGGGATGTTTTTCCTGACTCTTTCCAAGGCGCTGCTTTCTTGTTTGGTTTTGGGTTTGTATAATTCTGTGTCTTTCATGTGCTGACCGACTATGTGTTTGATCTGGATCTGTTCTTCTAGAAGGAAGCGTTCTCGTTTGTCAAGACCGAAAGGTTTGCCATTAGGCTTGAGAAGAAATCTGTTGAAAGCCACGTACTCTTCCAGTAGTTCCTGACTCAGCATGCTGGGTGGTAGTATCGTTGGATTCGTAGCTAAGAAGTTAGAGAGGATTGCTGTCCATCGTGGGTTGAGGTGTTTCTTGAATTATGAGAGGAAGAAATGGCCCTTTTAAAAAAAACTGTTGGCGTTCGCGGCGACTAGTTTCCATGTGTTTTGATTCGGTGATAGGAATTTACATCCGCGCAGGGCTTGTTGTGCCTGTATTAATGCTGAAGGCCATAGGAAACCTAGTCCTCCTTTGTCAGTGCTGGTGATAGCTAGGTTCTTATTGACGAATCCTAGTTTTCCGTCTTGTTTGGAAGCTGAAAGAAAGTTGAGTATAGTGTCCTGTATCTGTCGTAAGGTTTCTGGAGGTGGTGGGCATAAGTCCGAGTGGTAGAGAAACTTCGGAATGAGGTAGTTGTTGATAATAATGACTTTTGTTTGTATCGGAAAGTGGAAGTTTCTCCAAAGTGTTGCTGAGGCTTTGATTTGTTGTTCAAGTTTTTTCCACATGCTTGAGTTGTGGGGGTCATGGTCAATATTTATCCCAAGGACTCGTTGTGGATCGAGTGATTCTTGGTACTCAGTTGATGGAGGTGCCTATGTGTGGGGTCCTGCTGGAAACATGATTGTTTTGTCTGCATTTGCTTTGAGTCCTGCTAAATGATTTGCTGATGTCAAGGATCTGAACGTCTTTATCGAGGTTAGATTGATCTTTGACGAGTACGGTCGTGTCATCAGCGTATGCTCCAAAGCTCGGACATTGTTGGAATTTTTGATGGGTTTGTCAATGAACTGTGTAAAGTACTGGTTTAAGGGTTCCATTGCGATAATGAAGAGTAAAGGGGCAATAGGACATCCTTGTCGGATGCCTGTTTGCGTCGTGATTTGAGGTGTTAAGTTGCCGTTAAGTAAAAAACTGGTTCTCGTTGTGTGTAGTGTGGCTTTGATCCATGAGATGTACAGCGGCGGAAAGCCCATGGCTGACATTGTTTTGTAGAGATGCGGTCTGAGCAGGGTATCATAAGCTTTTTTGAAATCTGCAAGTAGGAAGGTTAGGTTATCTTTTGTTGATGAGGACCAGTGCTGTAAATCGAGTATGCAAGATAGTGTATCTTTGATGTTTTGGCCTTGAACGAACCCAGTCTGTTCTGGGCTGATAACATGTGGTAGGATGGGGAACAAACGATTGGCAAGGACTTTTGCGAGTATTTTGTCATCTGTGTTGAGGAGCGAGATAGGGCGATAGTTTTTTATTTCTGTTGGGTCCCCTTTTTTGAAGAGCAGGCACGTGACTGAATCTGTAAAATGTGGGTGAAGCTCCGGGTTTTGAAGGAAGGCTCTGAAAGCCTTTAAGAGTTGTTTGGCTATGTTTTTAGGATTTTGTTGATAGAATTCCGCCGGTAGCCCATCAGGACCAGGCGCCTTGTTTCGAGCCAATACTTGTGACAATTTCCTCCGCTGTGATTGGTTCATGTAGCTTCTGCAGCAAATTCTGTGGAATTTGTCTGAGGAGGGGCATTTGGGGTGGGATGGTTTGTGGTTTTGGTTGTGTGAAAAGGTTTTTATAGAAAGTCATGATGATGTGAGCGATTTCTTCTGGATTACTAGTGGTTTCTCCATCTTTGTTCTTCAGGGCATTAATAGATGTTGCCTTTTTCCTTGCTTGGATATGACTTGACAGGAGTTTTGAGGAATTTTCGAGACCCTCGGCGTAAGAGAGTTGTGCAACTCTGTGTGCGTGTTGTTGGTCAGAGAGTATGTATTTCCGTAGTTGTTTTTTGCTTCTGTATAACTCTTATTGGATTTTGTGATTCTTGGGGTTGAGACATTTCTCTTGTTGTAACTGATTCATTTTTGTGTCAAGCTCCTTAATAGCTTTGAGTTTTCGTTTGTGTTCCTCCACACTGTATTTTTTTTAAACCCTTTGGATTATTGTTTTGTATGTTGACCGTAGGTTGTTGTGGGTTTTCTGGAGTAGTTTTTGTCCCAAAGGTTTTAGGAGTAGCGAGATGTTCAGTTTCCATAGGCCCTTTCCTTTTTTGATTTGAGGAAGGATTGATGGTTGATCATTGGGGCTGCTATGTGATCTGTCAGCGATGATTGTAAGGCAACATGCGTTGCTTCTTGAATTCTGTGGGTGTTTGGGGTGTCATGGTAGATGTGATCTATTCTTGACGATGATTTATGTGCAGCAGAGTGAAAGGTGTAGACGGTACTCATTGGATTGAAAGTTCGGAAAACATCTTGGAGGTCTTTTGTGTGTAAAAGGTTAGTATAAAGATGTGAGTCTTTAGAAAATTCTTGTGGGTTCCTATCCAGAGGGGAGCATGTTGTGTTGAGGTCTCCAAGTAGGAAGTTGGTTTTGTTGTTGTCTAAGAATTTTTCCAGTTCTTTCCAGAAAGCCTTCCGTTGTTTGAGATGTGGTGGTGCATAAACAGCGGTTAAAGTTTGTAGGGTACCATGAGTACTAAAGGAGCAATGTAGGATTCTTTGGTTGTTTGTGGGCGTTTGTTTTGAAAAACTGATTTCTGTACTCTCTTTCTATAGAATGCAGATGCCCCAGGTTTGTGTAGACTCTGAAACTTCGTATTGAGCCGACCAGCCCAGATTCTTGAGGAATTTGTCGTGTTTGTTTACCGTGTCTAGGTACATATCTATGAGAACACAGAAGGTAGGATTACTGAGTTGTAAAAAATTCTTGAGGAAAGGCATTTTTCCCCTCTTGGCTAGGCCGTTGATTATGAGGGAGATTAGAGAGATGGGTTGTTCTGTTTCATGCTTGTGAGCAGATTTATGTCTTTTTTGTACAGTTGTGGGTGTTGGGTCCTCAAGCATTCTTCTTTTTTTGTGGGACGGAGCACATGAATCAGGTACTTTTTCCCTCTTGTTTGACTGTTGTGGTTTGTGAATGATTTTACGCTTGTTGTTATGGTTTTGTGACGTTGAGGCCGAGGTGGGTGTATGTCCAACTTTTCGTCGTGTGGTTTCAGTGATATCGGATGCGGTGAAAATGTAGATAGGTGCGGCAGTGGAAAGTGGGTCATTCTGGGGGAAAGTTGTGGGGATTAAAGTTGAGCAACCTGCCGATAGTGTTTTGGGGTTTTTGAGACGGAGGGCGTTTTTTGCTTGACTTTGTCCTCGAGGTTGAAGAGGGTTGAAAGCGTACAGTGACTCATGAAGGTGTTGTTCCGTGTTCAGATTTATGATTGGTATATCATGGGTTACTTCTAGTTCTTGGTTGTAAAGTGGTGGCGCATTCTTCGGGGATATGTTGATTACAGTGGGGAGTAGCGCTGCAGAGAGCAGCGCGTGGTGAAACGCTGCGAGTAATATGTTGGACGCTGTTTCCTTGTTTGTAACCTCGTCCGGGGCGAGTGAGATTCTGTAGAGGAGGGAGTTTAGGAACAGGGGTACGTGAGAGGGTATTGTGCAAGAAGTATTGTCTGTGTTTGGCGAGTTGTTGAATTCTGTTGTCTGGGTTGTCGAACGGTTAGTTTTGATTGTTTTGTGATTGGTCCTTTTGTTGCAACGATTATGTGGACGACGAGTGTTCTTCTTGAGATTCTATGTGTTGGATAGCAAAAAGGTTATGGAAAGGCTTTGAATGTTGTTCTTGTAGTTGGAGGATTGGAGAATCATATTCCGTTTCGAGTCGCTTTTGTATGCTTGGAATGATAGAATTGCGTGTAGCCACGGCACGATCAGGTGAAGGTATGCTGGGTTTTCACGAGGCTTCCACGTTTGTGGTTGTTCCAGAATTTAGTAAATCCTTGATGGAATTGGTCTGAGTATGCTTCGGATGTTGCATGTGACTGAGGCTTAGATGTCTTTAGGTCTGCAGTAGACCAAGTTGGTGGGGGGTGAGAGGAAGGGATGAACGGGAGAAACCAGAGTATTAGATGAGTGTTGTAGTCCCGAGCACTTGTTGGTTTGTGGAATATTATGCTTGGGCTGGTATAGTTGATAGTAATTGTGGGATGGATTTGTCGTAGGCTTTTTAGACCCTTAAAGCTGGAGTGAGTGCCATATCTGATGGGCTGAGCGTTTTGAGCAGTTGAGAACCTTTGTTGCTGTCGAAACTTGTTATCATTAGACACATATGGATTTGATGTGATCATGGTGTCAGTTTGTCTGTGTGTGGGACCTGTAGCAAAACTCCGAGCTTCCAAATTGAGTTTTGTAAGGAGATGTACTTTTAATTGTGGCCCAAGTGTGTTTCTTAATTTTTTTATGGTTAGTCGATCGTGAACGGGGGAAAACATTGTCATATTCAGAGATGTGTGGACACACTTCATAAGCGAATTTCCGACGTAGCTGGGAGAATAGAGTTCTGGTCTAGTCACAGTGAAAATAGTGGTTATTCTACTGTTCCAGGTAGTTGCTGGCTTATTAGCAGAAGTACAAAAGCCGAAAGTTAAATTGAATTCCAGAGTTGGTTTGCCGCCTCAATCATCTTGAAAAAACCAGGATTTGGAAAAGGCAGAGCACGTTGTTGGGCGGGTACCAAACCTGCACATAGAGAGGTGATGAGGGTTAGTTTTGAGGGATGCCAGAGAAAGTGTTTCGGGACAAGAGATAGTATGAGACCTACTGAAGGTCTTCACAGGTTGAATTTCTGGCGCAGCACTTTGACGTCTGCGTTTACGTTGACCATGAGCTGATCCTGAGATGGATTGCAGGCAAAGGCTCTGCGTGCTTGCTTGTGTGTGCTTGACTTGGCATGCGGTTGAAGAACATCCAAGGAGGGTCCTTTGAAGCCATTGCATGCCACATAGTTGCACACGAACTTCTCTGATATCAGTCCGGCGCTGGAAAACAGAATCCCCTTGTCTCCTCTCCATACAATGGAGTAGTGGGAGTGACCAATGTGGCGTTCTGTGCCAGAGAAACAAATGGTTAGGAGTAGCCAAGACAGCATGGATCAAAACTGTGATATTAGACTCACCACACTGTCTATGCACCGCGATGATGGTACGTAGGTTGTGCAGGGGGTGAGAGCGGGTAACCGGGAAAAGCTTACGGTAGCACGTGTGATGATTATTGTTGCAATACTGGCATACGAGGCCCAAGAAGTTCAAAGTGATCGTCTTTGAGTAACCACGGATATGGAAGACAGGTGTGGCGTGCAGGAAGGTAGGGTCTTCTTGATGAGCTATCGGAATGCCCAGCCATGCGTTCGTTGGGATACCGGTGGTCGGGTGCACAAAGCGGTGCAGACACATCAGTTTGAAGATTGGAGGAAGCGTCCTACCGACCTGACATTCCTTGGTCAGTGTCCTGATGACATCGCCCATCGTAAAGTTGTTCGGTAGATTCTTGATTGCCACGGTTGGGTCCGAGGGGTAGCACAACTTGTGTACTTCAAAGGCCGGGCAGGTCACCTTTGTGACTACCACTTCCAACTTCCCATCAAGGTCTGCATGCGAACGGAGAAAGTAGGTCAGTGTAGATTGAGGAAGAGTAGATTCGGTTTCAGTAGAGGTCGCGAACAAACCTGGAGGGGAGTACTTAAATGGGGACAGTTTCACAGCCATGGCTGGAATGACACCATCGGTGTCTTCCACCTGAATGGTGTAACGTGCCATGCGGTTGCGGCCATGCATAGCTGAGTCGATGGAAAACAAATTTGCAGTTTTGATTGACTCCAAGGGGACGAGCTTAGGATACATGCGTTGGAGTGTGGTCAGAAAAACGTTGGCAATGCGTTCACCAGATCCGGCGTGCTGATGATCAAAGATTTGAGTGATGGTTTGATTGAAGCGCTTGACACACTGATCAAAGTCAAGTTCAACCCCCAGTGTTGTCGCGCCCAGTTGGATTGGTTCTTCATCGAGAAGTTCAAGCGCTGCCTCAAATTCTTCAATCTCATTGAGATTCTCTTCGGGTACCAGGTTATTATCGGGGTTGTGCTGAGGAACCTGGACATTGACGTCTTCCTCGTTGGATCCATAGCGTCGGTCAAAGGAGTCAGCCGAGAAAGCACTTTGTCCTGCACAGTGAGAGCGGGGGGACGTCAGGCATAAAGTTGTAGAAAAACATCTCGGGTTTCCGGGTATGGTAACAAGAGGGTGTGTTATGCGGGTACCTGCAGCCGAGGCAACTTGTCCGTTGGCCTGCCCAGCCTCAGTGATGGCTGGGGAGGCATCCATTGGAGCCGCTGGGGGGGGGAAACCGGGAGGTGTTTCCACCAAGGCTTGCAAGGCAGGTGCCTGTGAGGGCGGGTGGGGCACGTAGGGGTTAGAGTTCAGCAGGGAAACCGTGTTGATCGGAGGGGTCAAAGGGGTTCTTGACCCTGAAGCTCCACCTCTTGGGATGGTCGGCTGCAAGATGGCGTTCGGGCTCGTGACGGCGATCAGCCTCGGTCCCTTGCCTGCATTATCAGGAACAGGAAAGACAGAATGAGGAGGAGTACAAGAATTCTATTCCTTAGTGTTGTATGTAGGAAACCGACCTGTTGTCTCGTCATCTGCTTCCGAAAGTAGCATGCATCTTTTAGTTGAATTGTCAGATTTGGAGGTAGCGGAGTTAGCTTTTTCCTTCTGGATTTGTACTGACTTGCCATTGGCTTTAACCAGCTTTCTGCTGCCCTGCTTACCATTGAAGGGGGCGGTGGCTTCGCTCGTGGGTGCAAAGCCGTTCACCAAGGGGAGAGGTTTCTCCACTCCTTCCATGTTAGCTGAGCCTGTAAGGGCGGAGAGTTGATTGTTAGTGTATTCGGTAGGGTCAGAAGATTGCCACATGTGATTTGAGAAGAGGTATATCTGAAAGTATGAGTTGCTATCGGAGGTCTGAGGACGATAGTAAATGGGAAAGTGACTTGATAGTGACCAAGGTAGTTTGCAGAAAAAGAAGCTCTTCTTGAGTCGGGGGTCGGACATGAGAGACTTTATCTTGAGAGGGAAACGTACCTCCGGCCATGTTGGCTGATCGTGAAACAGAAGTGGGTACTTTTCCAGATGCGGGAGTGTCGTGAAGACAAGGTTGTTTCCAGTGGCTCTTTATATAGAGGCGCATGGCCGAGTCGGCTAGAGGCCTGGTTAGAGAGTGGGTGAGATCGCGGTACCTTGATATCCTCGGGCGATTTTTCTTTCTTCCGTTCTTTTTTCCCCGTTTTCTTGAGAGGATCCGATTTTTTCCTGGTACCGATGGCGTGGGGGTAAGAAGCCAACCAACGTTCTTTTGTCTGAAGTAAAGACCATATCATGCTTGTGCCGAAACTGGTGCAAGTAATACCCAAAGAATTTCCGTTGTAGCAGTGATGGAGCAGGATGTGATGTAGGCGGGAGATTGGCATCGCTTGTGTTGACGTCTGATTGGTGCCGTGCTGGATTGCTGTGCCAGGTCATGTTCAGGGCGTGATTCATCCAGTCCGATAGGAGGTCCACCAGAGGGATTGGTGCACGTTGAAGTGGGATGGGCTCTTTTGATAGGGTAGCTCGAGGGACTTGTACGCCGATGCTGATGATGCTCATGGCGAGGTGTAAGAGCGTGATGATGAGGGTGCATGATCTTGAGATGTGGCCATGCGCGGTTGGTTGGCTTGGTCCGCGTCGGAGATGCTGATCGATCCAGCAAGGGCACTTGCGGGCATTGTTGGCAGTCCTCCGTGTCTCTTTCCTTGATGTCCATTTGAGAAGTCTGGTCCACGTGGAGATTGTGCTTGGGTAAATGTCGTGCTCCAATGCTGAAGCTGCGGCAGCCTCGGGAGCCTTGGAAGTGTGCATGATGAGACAGCTGTCCTTCATGGTAGTGAGTGAGGGCGGCTGGGAGCGGCTGGGAGCGGAGTCAGGTCAGCGAGCACTCCTGCTCTCGTGACATAAACAAAGGACTCAAGCAAGTCCACCAGGAGGCAGGTGAGCTGGCGAGCAAGCGAGCGACAAGCTCGATCTCGCTCTCGCCCCCCCCCCCCCCCCCCCCCCCCCCCCACAGTGATTGGATTCGAACACCCCACACGTGTCTTTGTGGCCCACAATTACCAATCACAACTAGAGTGAGTAAGCCAAGGCCTGAACCCGACTGAAACTGAACCTGGCAGTGCCACAAGTAATGTTTCCAGCATGCTCGAGAGCATGCCAGTGCATTTGTATCTCTTGGTCTGTGAGGTTGCTGATCCTCCACCATGGTGGACATGCTGACTGGAGAAAGTCTTCACACTCAGTCACCTGCAACAGCGTGAGTGGAGTGTGCAACGAGGCCAGAGGTCACCACATGCCATAAACCAACAATTTGGACAGTCGAGGAGCCCATACAAGTGTCGGGTTGTAGCCAATCATTATTCTGAAGAGTGCAATAGGGTTGGTGTGTTTTCCACTGGTCTGATAGACTTGAGTGTTTTACATGCGCACGTGGGTGAGACTATACCCTCACACTTTTGTTGTTTATTTTTCTATATTCTACTCTTTTGGTGTGTATCTATTGTCTTTCCACCAATTGAAGCTTCGTTAGTCCCGTTGTATTCACCACAGTGTTCTCTCACACAAAACGTCTCTAAAAGGGTTCTCTAATTCTATGATGGTAACAAAGCTGTAGAGAGAATGTGATCCTACATTCTACCATAATGTACAATTCTAGTAGCACCTTATGACTCTGGGCTGGGTTGGGTAGGACATGCGAGTCCTAACAGTGTGGGGTCCTTGAGCGGAAGGCTCACGTCACGATGTCCTCTAGCAGAGCCGGAGGCAGAATGCTGCTCACATACGAGGGAAGTTTTTGGCAACTTCCCTCATCGCGGCTGCAATCTTGGCGAGACCGTTTAGCTGTGGCAGCATTCTAGGCCGCCATAGCAACAGTAGCAACTTAGACTGCAACAGGAGCGGCAGCTGCTAGGGTAGTCGTTGTGCAGCAGTTGTTACAACAGTAGCAACAGACAGTTTTGTCACTGTTAACTGCTGCTAAACAATCATCATCAGTCACAGAAGCAGCAGCAGCAGCAGCAACAACATCAGCAACTGTAGCAGCCACCGCATCTGTGCATTCTACGTACAAACTTGGCCCTAATACTAGCCATTGCCGTGAGTGGCTACTATGCGAGCGGTGAACTCTGTTGCTGTAGGTTGTCATTTTGACCAGAAGTAGAAGCAGCAGTAGATGCAGTAGTAGCAAGAGCAATACCTGCAGCATTGGAGCTATAGCGCAAGCAGCAGCAACAATAGCAGTTTGGCAGTAGTTGCAAAGTAGTAGTAGTAGTAGTAGTAGTAGTAATAGTAGTAGTAGTAGTAGTAGTAGTAGTAGTAGCAGCAGCAGCAGCAGCAGCAGCAGCAGCAGCAGCAGC
>SZWC01008756.1:17007-28321 GCA_023375785.1 Penium margaritaceum
TGTGTGTGTGTGTGTGTGTGTGTGTGTGTGTGTGTGTGTGTGTGTGTGTGTGTGTGTGTGTGCGTGTATGTGTGTGTGTGAGTATGAACGTATATGTGTGTGTTGAAGGGGAGGGGAAGTCAAGAAGCCAATGAGCGTTCATGACCATGAATTTTCATTCTCCCATGACCCGCATAAATGTAATCACATGTACAAGGGAGAAACACGGGGCAAGGCACGGTATTATGAGTATGGACAAAGGAGAGCGACCGATGAGGATCACATTGAATAAGTGTATGAGCTTAGAGCATCATGCGAGAACAACATTTCAAAAAAATGAGCAATGGATTTGAATATGTTTATGCTGGGTGTTGTCCACGACAATATTAATGTACTATCGAGGACAGTACACTCTCACAACCTGAACATCTTGAGGTGCACAGTGTTACAAACCAGTCTTCACACATTCTATTCTTCATGTGTAACTAGTGCATGTTGTCATGTTCCATAATGGCATTATTTCTTTGACAAATGCAGCACAAAGTGCACCAGTTGATGGGAAAACAAAGAAAAAGCAAAACTAAAAGCACTTTACAGATGCATAAATTGAATGTAATGAATTCAGCATTGCTCAAGCTTTGTGCCACGCACCTCTGCTTACCACTCTTGCCTGTGATCATCAAGTTGCCGACTAAGAACATGCACCCAGAGCAGACACGAGATTTGACATCATGGGCGCGCTCGTTTTCGGTGTAGCCTTTGATGATGATTGTGAGCTACACACGATAGCACAACCGGACAAACATTATGGAGGTTGGGTACAACGTGGTGCATCTCATGATCTTGAAATGTTGCACTGGTGGTATGGTTGTGGCAATGTACAAATGGGAGCCAATGACAAAAAGGTAGTTCGTGACATCGACTACCTCCCTCAGCTTGAAGTGACAACATAATGAACATTCTGCAAATCCTACTGAAATACACAATCAAGCTCTATGCCCAGGCAGACTACGCAGGACCAAGGTCCAGGCCATGATTTCTTGTCTTTCTTCTAATAGAATCATGAAAGCACAATTTTTTTGTAGGATTGGGAGAGGCAATCGGGACAAGTTTTACAAGGATAGAAAGAGTCACAAAGGGATGTCGATGACTGATTGAACAATGGTGTTTAATAAACCATGATGTCATGATAGTGGTAGTGGTCTCCGTGTTCCACTAGCGTGGCGGCTTCCTTAGGCTAAACAAGGCATTGGGAGTTGCCAGAACTTGATAATGTCATGTGAGAGTATTGGAGAATGAATAATGTAAATCATGTCAAATTTCCTATGCAAGAAATTTCTGTCAACATCAATCTTGAGCTCCGAATTATTACAGCAACTAAGATTAAAAGAGCGCAAGGAGTGGTGTTGCGACTCGCAAACATAGAAGTCTTGTCAAATTTGATGCGATTCATCTGAGAGAGTCCAAGAGGGCCTTGTAACACACAAGTGAGTCGTCCTGGTTTAGTTTCTAGTGATCACCTTGTGATTACCTTATGACTAGGTAGTGTGTCTTTTAGTTGATAGACACAATGACTAGTCATGGTTTGCAAGGCAGGCATTGCCATGCATTGCCAGACAGTGCATAGGCATTGTCTAGGTATTGTCCAGCATTGGCAGACAGTGCCTATGCATTACCAGGCATTGCCAAGCATTGCACAGGCATTGCCCAGGAATTTTCAGGCATGGCCTAGGCATTATCAGGCATTGTCAAGACATTGCCAGGCAATGCCCACACATTGCTAAGCATTTGTGAGGCTTTCCAAGGCAATTCCCAGGGATTGCCAGGCATTGCCAGGTATTCCCGAGCATTGCCAGGCATTGGGAGGCATTGTCGGTCATTGTCTAGGCATTGCCATGTATTGCAAGGAATTTCCCAAGCATTTCTAGCCATTTTCAGGCATTTTGATGCCTTGCCCAGGCATAACCAGGCATTGTCCAAGCATTGCTAAGCATTGACTAGGCCTAGCCAGGCATTGACTAGGCACTTCTAGGAATCACCGAGCTTTACTGGGCATTGCCAGGCATTTCCAGGCACCGCCAAGGTATTGCTACAAGCTTTCATACATTTCCCAGGCATTGCGAGGCGTTGCCCAAGCATGGCTAGGCATTTCTATGCTTTAGACGACATTGCCAAGAATTTCTTAGGCGCATTTTTTAGCATTGCCAGGCATGATAAGCATTGCTAGGCATTGCCCAGGCAATACCAGGAATTTCTAGGCATTTCTGAGGCGTTGCCATGCATTTCCTAGGCATTACCAGGCATTGCTCATGTACCTCCCAGAATTGTCAGGCATTTCAATGCACTTCCTTGCATTGCAATGCATTGCCAACGCATTGCGAGGCATTTCCTAGGTATTTCCACAAATTACCAAAGCATTGTCAGACATTGCCAGGCATTGCTAGTCATTGCTGAAGCATTGCTAGGCCTTGTCATGTATTTCAAGGCATTGCCATGCATTGCCAGGCATTTTCCAGGCATTCCCAGGCATTCCAAGGCATTACCAAGGCATTTCCAGTCATTTCCTTGCATTATCCAGGCATTGCCAAAGCATTGAGAGGCATTACCCAGGCAGTGCCAGGCAGTGCGAGGCACTGGAAGACATTGCTATGGCCTTGCAAGGCATTACCTAGGCATTGCCAGACATTGCTAGGCATTTCTTGGCATTTCTCACGCATGGTCAGGAATTGAAAGGCATTGCCCAACATTGCCGGGCATTCCAGGGCATTGCCAGGCATTACAAGGCATTGGCATGAATTTTCAGGCATTGCCAGGCATTTCCAGGCATTGCCAGGCATTGTCTAGGCATTTCCATGTAATGCAAGGCATTGCCCAAGCATTTCCAGCCATTGCGGGGCATTGCCATGCTTTGCCCGGGCATAACCAGGCATTGTCAAAGAGTTGCAAGGCATTTCTCAGGCCTTGCCAGGCATCGCCTAGGCGTTTCCACAAAAAAATCAGAGTATTACAGGCATTGCCAGGTACCGTGGAGGCATTGCGAGGCATTACCCAAGCTTTTCCGGGCATTGCTAGGAATAACACAACATTGCCAGGAATTGCCTTGTAGTACCCAGGCATTACCAAGAATTTCCTAGGCATTTCCTAGCCATTGCCAAGAATTGCCTATCTATTTCTACGCATTTCGAGGCATGCTCGGTATTGCTAGGCATTTCCCTCCATTACACAAAATTTACAATCATTGTCAGTGCATGACCAGACATTGATCAGGGATTGCAAGGCATTGCTCATGTACCTCCAGGCATTGTCGGGCATTGCCATGCTCTTCTTTGCATTGCCATGTATTCTCCACGCATTGCGAGGCATTTCCTAGGCATTTCTAGGAATTACCAAGGTATTGCCAGAAATTTTCAGGAATTTCTAGGAATTTCTGAGGCATTGCTAGACCTTTCAAAGTATTGCTAGGGATTGCCATGCATTACGAAGTATTCCAAGGCATTGCTTCACATTACTCAGGCATTACCAGTTATTTCCAGGCATTTTTCAGGCATTGCTTGGGCATTGAGAGGCATTGCCAGGCATTGCCGAGCATCGGAAGACATTGTCCAGGCCTTGCCAGGCATTGCCTAGGCATTGCCAGACATTTCCAGGCATTGCTCGCCATTGCTTAGGCATTGTCAGGAGATGCAAGGCATTGCCAGCATTGCCACACAATGCCTAGGCATTGTCCACGCATTGCGAAGCCATCGCGAGGCATTGCCTAGGAACTGCCAGGCATTGAGGTATAGCTCAGGCTATGCCATGGATTCTATAAGACTTTGTAGGCATTGCAAGGAATTTCCAGGCATCGCCAAGAATTTCTCACGCATTGCCAAAAATGGCCATGTATTGACCAAGCATTTCGGTGCTTTGCCCTGGCATTGCCATGCATTGCCCATGTACTTCCGTGGCATTCCCAGGCACTCAATGCATTGCCAAAGCATTGCCACACATAACCCAGGTAATCATACGTATTGTGACACATTGCTATGCATTTCCTATGTATTTCCAAGCATTGATAAGTATTGCCAAGCATTTCCATGCATCGTAGGGCATGGCCCAGGCATTACAAGGCATTGCTATTTATTACACAAGCTTTAGTTGGCAACTTTTACGCATTACTTACGTGTTTTTCAGGCATTGTAAAGCATTGCCGAGGCATTGCCTGGCAATGCCAAGGCATTTCCTGGCATTGCCAAGGCATTACCAGGCATTAACCACTCATTTTCGGACATTGCATGTGCATCTCAGGGCAATGCTATGCATCGCCAAGAATTGTGAGGCATTGTCCAGGCATAACCAACAGCTGCTAGGCATTACCCAAGCATTGCCAGGTAGTGTCCATGCATCGCCTTAGGATTTCCATGGATTTTCTGGGCACTGCTAGGCATTTCTATGCATTTCTATGCATTTTCTAGGCATTGAAAGGTATTGCTAGGCATTGCCGAGGCATTACCCGGGCTCTTCAAGGCATCGTCCCGGCATTGCTAGGCATTGCAATGCATTGTTCAAGCATTGCTGTGCATTTTCATGCATTGCCCACGCATTGCCATGCATTATCCAGCCATTGCAAGGCATAACCCAGAATTTCCATGCATTTTCATGCATTACATATGCGTTGCCAGGAATTACCCAGGTATTCCTAGCCATTGCTTATGTAATACGTTGAACTTCCTACACAATGCCAAGCTTTTCTCGGGTATTATGAGGCATTGCCAGGCATAACCATGCATTGCCGAGAATTGCCTGACATTGCCATGCGTTGCCCAAACATTGTTTGACATTTCCAACCATTTGTAAGGCATTCTTAGGCATTGGTTAGGCATTTCCAAGCATTATCCAGGCATTTTCAGGCGTTGGCGTGCATTGTCAGACATTGCCATGCACTTCCTTGCATTGTCATGTATTCCCCAAGCATTACTAGGCATTTCCTAGGCATTTCTAGGGACTACCAAGGCATTGCCAGACATTGACAGGAATTTCTGAGGCATTGCTAGGCTTTGCCAAGTATTGCTAGGCATTGCCATGGATTTTCAGGCATTCCTAGCCATTGCAACAAGTTATTGAGGCATTTCCAGTCATTTCCAAGCATTGTACGGGAATTGTCTAGGCATTGAGAGGCATTGCCAGACATTGCCAAGCATTGGAAGACATTTTCCACGCCTTGCCAAGCATTGCCTAGGGATTGCTAGACATTGCAAGGCATTGCTTTGGCATTGTCGGGAATTGCAAGGCATTGCCAGACACTTCCGTGCATTGCCCAGGCATCGCAAGGCATAACCTAGGAACTGCCACACATTGTGAGCCATTGCAAGGCATTGCACATGCAATTCCATGCATTCCATAGGCGTTAGGGGGCATTTCCCAATATTTGTCGGGCATCGCCAAGAATTACTCAGGCATTCCAAAAACTGGCCATGTATTTCCCAGGCATTGCCGTACATTGCCCTGGCATTTCCATGCATTTACCAGGTCATTCTGTGGAGGTCCAAGGCACTCAATGCACGGCATTGCCAAAGCATCGCCACGGTATTAATAGGTGTTGCCACGCATTGCTAGGCATTGCCCATGCATTTCTTGGCATTGCTAGGCACTGCCAAGCATTACAATGCATTGCAGGGCAAGGCCCAGGTATTACAAGGCATTGCCTAGGAATTTCCAGGCATTGCTATGCCTTTCTAGGCATTGCACAGGCATTGAGTGGCATTTTCTATGCTTTCCTAATGTGTTTTTCAGGCATTGCCAAGCATTGCAGAGGCATTGCCTGGCATTGCCAGGCATTACCCAGGCATTCCCAGGCATTGCGCAACAGTACCTTGGAATTCCCAGGCATTTCCATGCACTATCCACGCATTGCCAGGCATTGTCAGGCATTGCAAGGCATTGCCCAAGAATTTCCACACATTTTCCGGCACTGTTAGGTATTGCCTAGCATTGCACAACTATTACAAGATGATGCCATGCATTGCCCGGCACTAGGCAGTCATTGCCGGGCATTGCCTGGGCGTTTCAGGGTTTCATTGTGAGGCATTGCCCAGGCATAACCAACAACTGCTAGGAATTACCCAGGCATCACCAAGA
The DNA here is from genome assembly GCA_023375785.1 of Penium margaritaceum. Lineage (NCBI taxonomy): Eukaryota > Viridiplantae > Streptophyta > Zygnematophyceae > Desmidiales > Peniaceae > Penium > Penium margaritaceum. The sequence continues at coordinate 23,104 of SZWC01008756.1, forward strand.
ATTTCCCAAGCATTGCCAGGCAATGCAAGGCATCACCAAGCATTGCCTTAGGATTGCCATGCATTATCCAAGCATTGCTAGTCCTTTTTAGACATTGGTGTGCATTGCCCAGGCTAGGACAGGCATTGCGCAGGCATCACCCAGGCATTGAAAGGCATGTCCCAAGCATTGCCAGGAATTTTCTGGCATTGCCCACGCATTGCCATGCATTACCCACGCATTGCAAGGAATAACCTGGCATTTCAAAGCATTGTACAAGCAATTCCTAGAATTAGCCAGACATTACTTGCCATTGCCTATGCAATGCCATGAATTTCTCAAACATTGCCAACCATTGCTCGGGAATTTAGCGGCATTGCCGGGTATTACCAAGCATTGCCAAGAATTTCCTGACACTGCCACGCGTTGCCCAGACATTGCTACGCATTGCCAAGCATGAGTAAGGAATTGTTAGGCATTGGTCAGGCAACTCCAAGCATTCCTCGAGCATTGTCAGGCATTGCCAAGAATTTCTTTGGCATTTTCAGGCATTGGTGTGTTTTTCCACGCGTTTCATGGCATTCCCAGGCATTGCCCATGCATTATTAGGCATGTCAGGCATCAAACATGTAATTGCAAGGCATTGACAGGTATTGTCAGGTGTAACCTAGGGATTTCCAGGCATTGGAAGGCATTGCGCAGACATTGGCAACCATTTTCCAGGAATTGCTCGGCATAACCCACGCATTGCCAGGTATTTCTAGGCATTGGACAAGAATATGCAAGCATGACAAGGTATCACCAGGTAATGCCACATCTTGTCCATGCATTGCCAGGAATTTCCAGGCATTGCCAAGAATTGCCAAGGAATTGTCCAGGCATTTCTAGTCATTGCCTCAGCATTTCCAGGCATTGCAAGGCGTTGCAAAGCATAACCAGGAATTGTCCAGGCATTAATACAAATTTCCTGGCATTTTCCAGGCATTTCCCAAGCAATGCTACTCACTTCCAAGCATTTCCAAGCATCTCCACGCAGCCCCATGCAATGTCCAAGAATTTGTGTGCATTGTCGAGGCATTGTCAGGCATTACCAAGCATTGCTCAAGTATTTCTAGGCATTTCCTAGACATTGCTAGAGATTGACATGCATTACCGGGCATTGATAGGCATTGCTCCGACATTGCCCAGGCATTGCTAAGAATTGCTAGGCATTGCCGATGCAATACCATGCAATGCCAGGAATTTCCAGGCATTACCCAAGAATTTCTAGGCATTATCAAGCATTGCCAAACATTGCGCAGCATTCCTATGCATTTCCATGCATTACCAAGCATTGCCATGCATTGCCAGGAATACTGTGCATGACCCATGCATTTCCAAACATTACCTAGGAATTCCCACACATTGCCAAGCATAACCAGTGATTGTCCAAGCATCGTCATGCATTTCCAGGAATTTGTAGGCATTTCCAAGGAACTTTCAGGCATTACAAGGCATTTCCAAGTATTGCACAGGCATCTCAAGGCATTGCCAAGCATTTCCATGCATTACCCATAAATTGCTTACAATTTCTAGGCATTACTTAAGCATTCCGATACATTGTCCAAGCATCGTTGAGTCATGTACATGCATTTCCAAGCATTGCAAGCCATGTCTAGGCATTGCCAGGTATTTTCCAAACATCGCCAGGCATGATCAGGTATTTTTATGAGTTTCCAGGCATTGCCCAAGGATTTTCAGGCATTTCTAGGAATTGCATAGGCATTGCCAGGCATTGCTAGTCGTTATCCGGGCATTTCCATGCATTGCTAGGCATTGCCCAGGCACTGCCAAGTATTGCAAGGCATTTCTAGCCATTGTCAAGGCATTGCTAGGAATTGACAGGAATTGTCTCGCTTTGTCAGGAATTGCCAGGCACTAGTAAGGCATTGCTATGCATTGACAATCATTGCCTAGGCATGGCCAGGCATTTCCTTGGAATTGCCAAGCATTGCAAAGCATCACCATGCATTACGAGGCATTTCCAGACATAACTCATGCATTGCCAAGAGTTTTCAAGCATTTCTTAGGCCTTTCCAAGGGACGCGACCCAACAAAACAAGTGGCCACCATGAACTTTCCGCATGCAATCGCCTTGGTCAAGAAGTCCTCCTGCTGCATGTCCATGTTGGCCCCAAATGACGGAGATCACCTGTTGTTTCACAAGATCACGCACAAACTGATGCCCAACAGCAATGTGCTTTGCGCGTGTATGAAACACACAAGGTTCTATGCAATGGCAAGTGCTCTCTGGCTGTCACAGTGCAAAACAATACAAGGCGCAAACTCATGCAACTCATGAAACAGATGTTGCAGCCACACTGCCTCAGCACCCCCAACCCCCAATGGAACATATTCAGCTTCTGATGAGCTATGTCCAATACATCCACGCTTGCCACTGCGCCATGACACAACGGTGCCACCCAGAAGGAATACATAGCATGTCTGACTGTACCCAGTTACTGTTTATGTAGCCGTCGACTACCGCTGAACACTGTTGTCGAAAGCACAGTCTGAGGTACGGTGTGTAGACCACATATCACACCACTCGCAGGACCATGTGAAGGGCTATCGCCCGAGGACACAGTGAAAATTGTGCAAGGAGGTTAATGGCAAAGGCAATGTCTAATCCTATGGTAGTGGCCAAGTGTATCAAAGAGCCAATCAGGCACAAGTATAGAGTCACGTTCATTGTCTCTACTAGCTATGCTGGATCATCCACCTTCATTTTGCCCATCAGGTGTGACTGGGGTGGAGGCTATGGGAACTACACCAATGAGGAAAGGTAAACCGCTCCCCCACACTGTGGGCGTAACGTGCCTGATGTAGCAAGAGTATCCGCCGCTGACGATCACATACCATCTCCAACCCAAGAAACATAGTTGTAGGACCAAGATCCTACATCCTGTAGGCAGCCTAATGGACTTCCTTGGCCTCCTTTGTTGCGTCCATAGAAGGAGATGCAATCTGGAGGTCGTCCACGTAGACCACAATGGCGATAAATCACTTAGCTATCTGTGTGAAAAAGAGGGATGGGTCGGCGTCACTCTATACATAACCTACACGTGTTCATGTGCCGGTTATCTCTAGGTTCCAGCACCTGGATGACTGTTTCAAGCCGTACAAGGCCTTGCGCAAGCGCTAGACTCTGTCACCAACCTTGAATTCAGGTGGTTGCACCATGTACATCCCCTCCTAAGGAACGCCTTGTTCAAATTCATCTGGTGTAGCTCCCAATTGTAGTGAGCAACAACCCCTAAGGGAGTGCGAGCAGTACTCTTGCAGCCAACGGGTGCAAAAGTGTCAGTGAAATCCACACCCTCAACATGTAAGAACCATGTGGCCGTCAAGCAAACTTTGTAGCGATTAAGTGTGCCAACAGGCTTCACCTTATTGCAAGATACCCACTTGGGCTGTACTAAAGCTAATACCACGATTCCAACGGGACCACTCTTGCACAAAATGGTGAAGGAACGAGGAAGGTACCCTTGGATTTATAGCGTAGCCATGGCTGTCACATTTAGTTCTGCACTAAGATAAGGATCGAAGCGACGGGGCGAGTCTCGTTAAGCGAGCTCACCCGTCGGCCTGTGAGCGGAGCTCACTAGCAATCATCTCGCGTCAAGGGAAAACTGCCACTCGAGATCCTGCCAATACACACTCAAGCTACTTTCGAGTTTTGGGTCTAAACTATGTCAGTCACACGTGTCCCACAGTTTTCCGGTGGGACTAAACTAGGCTAGGCATGGTTCAAACATGGAACAGTCCTAGGTTCATAAAAGACAAGAGCCGGCTATGTGTGGACCAGGTAGCTCTGGGGCAATGTTGCCAGGAGGGAGGGGCGCGAGTACATGTGGGGAAGGCGGAAGCGTCGTCAGCCCACTGGTGGCTCGTGGCTCACTATGTGTTGCCTCCACTCTCTGTCAGCATGCCCTGCACACTTGTGGCCACATGTGATGGGAACATATACATACATGTATATAAGTATATATATATATATATATATGTATATACAGAGGAGAATTAAAACACCCCCTTGGACATGAGTGCTGCAGGTGTGCAACCTAGCTTTTGAAGCTGATGATGGAGAGAGGGTGATGGGAGCGCTTTAGTGAGAAAGTCAGTAAGTTGGTCAACACCTTGGATAGAGACACACTTGCACGCCCCCAGTCTCAACTACTTCCCGGACGAAGTGGTGTTCTTCGCTGATGTGCTTAGTGCGTGGATACAAAACTCCGGCATTTGCAGCAATGCAGCATGCGACGGAGCTGTCGTTGTAAAGAAGCACAGCAGAGACATGCAAGCCCAACTCTTCCAACAACTGCGCCAGCCAGATACCCTCACACACCGCTTCACCCAGAGCCATGTATTATGCCTCTGCCACACTGCAAGCCACACAAGACTACTTTGCAGTGTGCCATGCCACAGCCATTCCCCACACCCAAAAAGCATAGCCTCCCCTACTGCGAGCCCCTCTGTCACGCGTATAGTCACTGTCACAAAACCCATCCAACAGCAGATTTGAGGTGGGGACAAACACGAAGCCAAAGCCCGCAGTGTCCTGCACGTAGCATAGCAGTTTCAATAATGCTTTGTGATGCGTGCTGCGTGGCTGTTGACTGAACTGGGCCAAAACATTGACGGCGCACGAGATGTCAAGACGTGTGGTGGATGCAAGATATGACAGACTGCCAGTGATGTGGCGATACAGTGTGGGATCATAGTCTGGTTTGTAGTCAGAGGTCTGTGCATCCAGCAAGTGGGCATAGACATCAGGGCTCATGGGAGAGTGTTGTCGTGGCAAGTGCTGCACAAGATGCTGGAATCATGCTGTGAGATGGGCAAGGAACCGTCCTTCATGCAGTGTGAGTGTGCGTGATGCTCTGTCTCTGATGATAGTCATGCCCAAGAAGTTCTGAGCCTCACCCAAATCCGTCATGTTGTAGTGCTCAGTGAGCAAGGTTTTGGCCCGTTTGATGAGGGAGAGAGAGGGAGACAAGATAAGAAGATCATCCACATAGACCACTAGTTCGACAGGGACATTGTTCTCCCAGTGCAAGAAGAGGGAGGGGTCACATACACTCTGATTGAAGCCCCCAGATTCAATTGTGCGACTTATTTCTTTGTTCCAACACCTTGGTGCTTGCTTCAGCCCATAGAGAGCTTTGAGCAGCAGCCAAATGCGATCCGTCCCATCCTC